>PVLA01005198.1:92504-153580 GCA_004027455.1 Hydrochoerus hydrochaeris | reverse complement strand
TTTGTATTGTTACTGCCTGTTTCCTTTTTATTTTTAAGACATCTTTCCTTTCATGATCACACATTGCTAACTTATCTTCAAGTTTTGATAGTCTATCCTTAGTTTCTTTTAAGGCATTTTTCCAGCTTTCAATTAAGTGTTTAATTTCCTGGTAGTCTCTTTGAATCTGCTTCATGTATTCTATATTTTCTTTATATTCTTTATTGAATGTTTCTCTCCTTTTTCTTGTGCTCCTCTCTTCTACCATCTGTATCTTCCTGAGAGATGCTTCCTGAGAGCATTTGTTTTATTACTCTACTCATATTCTGCTCTACCTGATTTAATATTTCAGATTTGATCTCGTTTACAGGGTCCCAAAGATATCTCTTAATGTCCATTGAAGCCATGTCTGATGTTGCATGTTTGCCACCCTCAGTCTCTCTTGTTTTTTCTTTTCCTGGATCAGGGCTCTAAGGGTTATGGGCTGGGGGCCTCCTCCTGCTTCTCTCTCCTTTCATGGCATTGGCTTCCTCCACACAGGTTACAGTACAGGTCCCAGCCCCTTCCCTGTTGGCCATGTTTCCTCCAAAGCATGCTGGTAAGGGAACTCCGCCCTTTCCTGCCTGCTCTTGTCACTGAGGTGTAAGCAGGCTGCATATGCCTGCCCCTCCCCACCAGGCCAGCCATACTTCAGGGGTGATCACTAGGTCAGTGCATGCTAGGTGCAGGGAATTGATTTGGGATGTCTCACTGGGTCCTGGCCAGGGGCGTGGCCCAGTGCAAGCAAATCACATGAATCTGCTCTGGGGAGGGAGCAACCAACCAAAGTCACTGTCACTCCCAGTTCAGGCTCCTCCTGCCTGATTCCAACATGTCACTTACCTGGTCGCACCCTTCCTATGGGGGCAGGGGTCTCACTCCCAGCACTGACCATGGATCCATGAAAGTTCCTCCACCAGCTCCGCTCTCCGCTCTCCATTGGGTCCACCAACCCCCAACTTCAGTGCTGCCATTCTTCCTGTGAGTGGCAGTGGGGACGAGTTTGGGCAGCTCTGCCTGCTGGCGTGCATTCAAGCTGGTGCAATCTTGGTGGGTCATCACAAAAATGCTGTGTCCCTTTAGTTTTTAGCTGTTTCAGTTGTAGTCCTGAAGTATTTGATGAGCTTTTTTAAGTTTTAATTTCTTCATGTGTCAAGAGGATCCATCTCCCTCTGTCTGGGTCTCTCCAGGGTGTTTTATTCTGGCATATGAATTGTTTCTCCAGGGAGGCTTTGTATTCTGTTGTTCACTGATCGGCCATCTTGTCTTCTTCAGGTATATGACTTTTCAGACCTTCTATTTGAATGTCTCCTGTACTTGCTCCTGATGGACTTGATGTTTGAGATTGTATTTTGCCTTTTTGTTTTGTCATTTGCACCTTTTGGGCTAATATTTGATCTTTCATTCCCACTACTCTCAACTGTTGGTAGTGTGTATTTTAGTGTGGTTGATGTTTTTCCAATTGCCAGTTACCACAATGTAGACAAGGGCCAGTCACCGGAATTCCTCCTGCAGGACCTGTTGGGAGATTTCTACAATCTTTCTAGGCTGACTAGCCTAGGAGTATTGATGTAAGTCAACCCTAATATCTGCTGTTACTTTGTGTTCAGTTGTTCCATGACACAAGATCTATCTGTCTATATTGTTTCTTTGAGCTGGGACACTACTGTGTCACTGGGTGTCTCATAAGCCCTTTTAATTTTCTCCAAGTTGGTGGAGGCCTTATTGGCACAGTCCCCAACCCACCTGATGTTCTCTGTATGGAGGAAAGACTGACCCACACTCTTGCCAGGCTCATCAAGGTACTACTGCTGGAGGGACTTTGCTGCTGGTCCTATTTACCCACTAAAGTCCTCTATTTTAGTGGGCAAACTCACCACACTGTTTGCATGAGGCATTACTGAGTCTCCCATCAATCCAGCAAGGTTAATCCACTGCAGTCTGAGGTTCTGGGAGGAGGTGGGGCAGCCAAAGATCCACAGCAGTACTAGGTTGAGGAGGTCAGAGGGCTGCAGGCATGGAGTGGCCACCCTCCAAGGTGGAGGTCTGGGGTTTTTAGGGGGGACTGCAGGTGCTGGCACATCTGCCCTCCAAGGTGGAGTTCCAGGGTCCAAGAGGTATGGCGGGTGCTGGAGCACCCACCCTCCAAGTTTGAGGTCTGGGGTCAGAGTGGGGAGGGCAGGTGCTGGAGCAGCCACCCTCCAAGGTGAAGTTCCAGGGAATGAGAGGGAAGGGCAGGCACTGGAGCAGCCACTCTCTGAGGTTAAATTCCAGGGTCTGATGCAGGAGGGCAGGTGCCAAAGCAGCCACCCTCCCAAGTGGAGGTCTGGGATCTGAGGTGAGAGGGCAGGCACTAGAGTGGCCACCCTCTGAGGGGGAGGTATGGGGTTTGAGGTGGGAGGGCAGGTGCCACAGCAGCTGCCCTCTGAGGTGGAGGTCTAACGTCTGAGGTGGGAGGGCAGGTGCCACAATGGCCTTCCTCTGAGTTGGAGGTCCAGGGTCTTTGGTGGGAGGGCAGCATTTTAGTATTTTATTTATTTATTTATTTTTAGCATTTTAGCATTTTAAAAAGTTCTTTCCTGATCACTAGTTGTGATTCTGTCATCAATGTCTGAAATTCTACCCTGTGTTTCATTCAAATGGTTTATCCAGCTTTCAATAGAATTTTTTATTTCCTGGATATCTCTTTGAATTAGTTTCATGTATTCTAATTCTTTTCTATATTTTTCATTCAAAGTTTCCAACATTTTCCCATGTTCTCATTGTTTTTTTTTTTTTTTACATCTATGTCTTCTTTAGCTATGCTGAGCAACTCCTTTATTAAGGTCACTTCATCTTTGCATGAGAGATTATTTCTAATCTGATTTTCTCCATAGCCTATGGAACTGTTTTTTATTTCACTTTCTATCTTTTCAGAAATTTCAGGTGTGTGACTTCTAATGTCCTCTGTATTAGTTCCTGGTGGGTTGGACATTTGAGAATGCATTTTGCTTTTTCATTTTGTTACTTTCACCTCTTGAGTTAATAGTTTGGTCATTTCAGTCCCACTTTTCTCAACTGTCCATCATGTGTAACATAGGGTCCTACTATGTAGTTGATGTTTGTCAAATTGCTGGGTCCCACAATGAAGGGGAGGGATCAGTCACATGAATTCCTTTTGCAGGGACTTTTGGGTGAGTCCTCTATTCTTCCTAGGCTGACTATCCTAGGAGTATTGATGTAAGTCAATCCTTAGTTCTTATTGTTACTATGGCTTCTGGCTGTTCAGGCAGGCAGATCTACTTGGATATAGTGTGCACCTCAGCTGGGACCCTACTGTATCACTGGGTGTCTCATAGACCCTTTTGATTATCTCCAGATTGGGAGAGGCTTTGTTGGTACTCTATTCAACCCACCAGGTGTTCTTTCTGTGGGAGAAGGACTCACCCATACTTTTGCCTGATTCTCCAAGGTCCTACAGATAGGGACATGTTTACTGATGCTCCCCTTAGCCACTGAGGTCTTCTATTTGAGAAGGAAGCTCACCACACTGTCACAAGCCTTCTGAGTTCCTCTGTGTGGGTGAAGGGTTGCACAACCAGCCCATCAAGGTTCTGCAGTTGTGGCAGGGGTCACTAATTGTCCATGGGTTATTGTGGTCTTTTAGGTGGGGGTGACCAATGATCCCATTGGTCTCCAAGGTCAGGGGGCAAGGAGTGGGGGGAGACCAGCTATCCTGCTGGCCCCTTAAGTAAGTGGGGTGATGAGGATGTGCATCCAATGATTCCACTTGCCCCCTAGCTCCATGTGACAAGAAGCAGGGCAAGGCTGATGATCAAAGTGGTCTCTAGGTCCCTGCAATGAGGAAAGAGGTGATTCTGACAGTCCTGGAAGCCCCTAGGTCTGTTGGGCAAGGAGAGAAGCCCAATTAATTTTATGTTAGTTTTCTTTGTGCCATATAACAGTTGGGGATCCACTTTCATATTTTCTGGTTTTTTAAAAGATGTCTCTCATTAATCAATCATCAACCATAGCTCTGTCTTTTAGATGTGATACTGTGTCTTCACATGGGTTGTTTCTGCTGCCCATACTTTTGATGGAATTTTTAATCTCCTGGATTTTCATTTGAAACTTTTTATTGACTTGAATTCTTTTCTATGTTAGGTGTTCATATTTGCACCTTTTTCTTGAGCTCTGGTAGTTTTCATTAATGTTTCCTGTAGTCTCTTTGATCATGCATTTCATTAGGATCATTATCTGTTTAGTATATCCTTTTTTAAACTTTCCAAGCACCTCATTAATCTGTTTTGTGACCTCCACTGTTATCCTTTCGGGTATTTCAGTTGTGTTGGTTTTGATTTATTACCCCTTGATGTTCCCTGAATAAGCTTTGGGGGAGCTGGGAGCTTTTGGAGGCATTTTGTTTCCTTGTCTCACATTTATATTTTATGTTTGTTTTTTTTGTTGAGGTTTTCAGGTTGACTGTAGTTGGTAGTTTTGCTGCTAGCCTGGAGACCTTTTTAGTCAACGCTTACATTTCAGAGATATTCTCTGGTCTTGGCTATTGGTTCTTGGCTCTGTTCCAGGATCCAATCACTTCCATTTATTTAAGAGAGGAGGTTGCTGTTTATTTGGCCCAGTATACAATTCTTTAGGAAAGGGGTGAAGTATCATTTATGACTCCTGGAAACCCAGATATTGGCATAGAGAGGCAATCAATTGATAGCAATGATTTCACCTTGCCAATTTTAGTAAAACCATCAACAACAATTTCAAAAATACCTATTGAATGTTGTCAAACACCAAGAACCAGTAGTTTACAACCCTTAACCAAAGAAAAAAGATCTATGATTATAGTATAAGCATTAAGATAAAGAAGATATTGACCTATAGTAAATATCTACTCAATTGAATAGTTGAATAGTTTCAATTGAATTATTCAATTGAATGATTTAATAACTGCAATTGAATAGTTATACCTACTAACAGTGGAACAGTGGTCAAACACAATAAGATGTAGTTAACTATAGATTCATAAAGCTTAATGGTTATTCTAGAAAGAATTGAAGTGTCAGGGAATGGGAACTTAAAAAAGTGGAATTTGAAAAATTAAGTCATGGAATATTAGAAGAAGGTGATTAAAAAGTAAAGGATCCTATTAAGGAGAAAAAAAATTATTGGTGGTAGTAGATGAAAGTAATAGGGGAAACCAGCAATGAAAAGGAGAAATAAGAAAATACAGATTAAATTAAACTTAAAAAAGAAAAAAAAATATTAAGGGAACAATTTAAAAAGAGAGCAAGAAATGAAAAGAAAGTTAAAACAGAGGACCAAACAATCAAAAAATTTAAAAAAGGGAGAAAGAAAATAGGAGACAAAACTCAAATACTACTAAAATAAATTAAGTAAAAAAGAATGGGTTAAAAGAAAAAAATTTCCCTGTATTTCCAAATACATAGTTTCACTACAGAACCTGTAGTCTTTGGAATCCAGCAAATCACATTCCTCTCCACCCTGCCTTATAGTTCATGGGTTTATCAGGTGATCCCTTTGCTCAAAAGGTTCCACTGTTTGTAAATCCAAGACTGCTGCAACTCTCGAAATGGAGACACTTTCCCACTCACGTTGGTATGTGGAGGGAACCACTGGTCTCTGCTGGATGTATGTATCAGGTCAGAGGCTTAACCAGATGGCTGGATTCAATGCCATTACATTCAGATCTAGCTACCTCTTGAATCTGGCCCCTTACCACAGCATGTAGGTCTTATGTCATTCCTGACCTGAGTATGAATTTCTCAGGGTATCTCAGGAGGTCTGTTCAACCTTCATCTCTGCCCATCTGTCCTTCATAACTGTCTTTTACAAAGTCTGTGGTAGGGTAACACTTCATTCCTGAAGTGAAACCGTATTACAGATGTTGTATAGATTAGTCTTTTATGATCAACCCCTTCCCAAAATGGTGCCCAATTAAGTTTTCTCTGGCAGGTGCTGTTCTGGTTTTTTTTTTTTTTGCAATTGTATTCCACAATGAGGAAGTCACTGTCTGAAAAATTTCATGCAGTTTAAAAAAAATCAATTTTATACCAGCAGTAGGTTTTTCTTGAAGATAATGCTGCTGACCTATCCATTATTTCTCCTTGAAGCAGCCAACTCTTCTCTAGGGAGTTGAGGTCTCCAGAAAGTTATTTGGTAGTCACGTGTGTAGACTTGTGCTGAGGTAAACAAAGGAACAGAGCCCTTGGCAGAGCATTTGATACCTGCAGTGGGTAGAGTTGTCCTTGTACAACATGGTGGTGGATAGGGTTAAAAAATGTGTGATGTCTGATAATTTATAAAATGTTGATTACATATTGACTTGAAGATCTTTTATGTATCCTGGGAAAAATAAATACATTATTAAGATTGACTTTTAAGAGCTTTTATAATAAATCTGCTAGAATATTTTATGTGTGGTTTGGATTATATTTCTACTAGCTAGTGTTGTTAAACCAAGTGTAGTTCCTGCTATCATTGTTTATCTCTTCTCCTACTTGTTATAAAGAAATTACCATAAGATAGAGATGTTTACCCCAGGGATGTCAGGAGTGGCTTGCTCTCACTGAACCCTTAACTCATATTTGTGGAACTCCCTATAATTACTACTTATTTTATCAGTCTTAATAATTGTACCTGTTTTTCCTCCTTCCACTTTTCATTCTTTCCATTGAACTTCTCTTACATCTACTGATCTGCAGAATTTCTCCTGAATTAAATAATTTTACTCATATTATGCCTACTACCTAACTTTAGCAACTTTTATTCCTATATTCCAATAATTTCTCCTCTGAAATACCCCTTTTGATCATATGGACCCTAGAATTAACCTTATATTGATGTCATACTGTTAATATTTCCAGGAGAGAACAGGATAATTAAAATACCAGTGACAACACATTCATTTGTTACACATTTATTTTAAATTATTAATTATTTTCTTTTAAAATTTTTATTTTACTTTATTTTGAAAAGAACAAAACCAAATAAGAAAGAAAAAAAAACAGGGTTTTTCAAAACAAAACGATGGACATAGCACATGATTAAAGCTACAATTTAAGGTGCTCTACAATAATTACTACGATGTATCTTGTTATCTTGGATAGAATTATCTATATTATTAGGCATAGTAAAATTGAACGTAGAAGTACATAACAATATCAATAAAAACAAAACATTTGAGACATTATAGGACTTCAAAATCAGGTAATAGTCAAATCAGAATGGGTATCTTAGTGAATCTTTTCATCTTCAGAGTAGTTGCCTATATTCTCAGACTTGATACTATCAAACATAACAGATTTGCATAAAATCAGTCAAGACAAGACAGCAATTTAACAAACCAGATTCAAATAAGATCAGTCATAATAAGACAGCGTAAGTAATACAGGGCTCCAGTTTAAGTTAATAGGAAATTAAGGATGGTTACCATAGTATATTCTATTTTTGGAATAGCTGTCTGTGCCCTCAAATCTAGTACAAATAGACAGATTGGAAAAGAATATAACCAAACTAAACAGAGTGATGAGAACAATGTGAGTTTTAAATCATGATACACTATTAACAATGTCTTCTGCCTTTCTTTTTTAGACAATTCCTCCCCTTTCACTTTCACAGGGTGCATTGTACATTGTCCCACTGACTCATTTAATATTTAGATTAGGGAGGAAGCCCACTATTTACCTAAGTTGTTCTGAACCTCTTCACCCCTGAGCTTGATCTTGAGTTATATTCCTTTACCTACCAAGCCTCAAGGTCTTCCCTCCTTATAGCTGAGTAGTTCTCCACTGCACAGAAGAGTCATGTCTTTCCAATATATTTGCAGTTGCTTGGATGAGCTACCCCTATTTCTCTCTGGTTCCCTGTCACACAGAGCATTATTTTCTCATCTTTGGCTTTTTGTCCATAAACCCAATTTCAGGGTGATTTTATGTCCTATACAGAGCATCTTGATGGACCCTATCTCCTGATCTACTCTGCCTGTGCTTCTTTTTGTTAGTGTGTCAAGGTCATCTATGTTAGAGATTATGGCCAACCTTCTCTGTCTCATCTCTCCTGTGCTACTTTTCTGCCATTCATTACCCACTTCCTCCTTCATTCTACTATCTTCCCTATGTAGTGAGCCCCCTCTGCCACTGTTCCTGAAATCATGGTCTTTTTTTCTCTCTGTCTAGAATGTCCTTCAGTATTTTTTGTAGGATTGGATTGGTGTGTAGTTGGATTATATTTATACTAGCTCTCCCAGTTCCTCTTTCTCATGGAAGCACCTGGTTTCTCCATTAATTTTGAGAGATAGCTTTTCAGGGTACATCTATCTGGGTTGGAAGTTATTTTCTTTCAGGGCTTAGAATACTTCACACCAAACTCTTCTTGATTTGATGGTTTGTGTCAAGAACTCTGTCATGATTTTAATGGGTTTTCCTTTATAGGTGATCTGTTTCTTTTCTCTGACAGCTTTTTTTAAAGAGTAAGCTTTTTTATTTAAAGAAGAAAAAATGTAAAGGGTAGAGATAATGCAGAATTTCAAAAAAGAAGATAAGCAGTAAAAAATCACTCATTGATAAATTACATATTGTCCTCTTAGAAATAGTTGCTCAAGTTACAAAATTAAAGCATAAGAGTAGATATTCAAACAGTGAGACTGTAAACAGCTATGCATGCATGAGTCTCTACATGTATTTCTATCCTTTCTGTATGAGAGGGAAAACAAAACATAGCAAGACAAAACAAAACAAATTCCTATAAAAACATGAAACCAAAAAGTCATATAAGACCACAGTACAAGGTGATATACAATGTTTACTGTGTTGTTTCTTATTATCTTCAATAGAATTGTCTATATCATCAGGCATATTTGGATATAGCAGTATAATTGAATATAGCAGTACATATCAATATTAGTAAAAAAAAAGAACCATTGTAGATATTGTAAAACTTCAAAGGCAGGCAATAATCAAATCAGAGTGGGTATCCTAATGAATCTTGTCATCTTCAGTGTAGTTGCTTATACTCTCAAACATAACAGCTTTGAATAAAATCTACCAATAAAAACCAGCAATCTAACAAACCAGATTCAATTATGATTAGTCATGGTAAAACAGTGTAGGTTATACAGAAATTTAGATTAAGTTAATAGGAAATTAAAGATGATTACTATACTATATCCTGTTATTTTGGGGATAACTGTCTGTGCCCTCAAATCTAGTTTAGGTAGAATGACTGGAACAGCATATAATACATCTAAGCAGAGTGGTGTGAGTAATGTGGGTTTTAAATCCTGGTTCACTATTAACAATATAGTGTATCAAGGCCATCTATGTTAGAGATTCTAGCCATCCTTCTCTGCCTCATTTCTGCTATGCTATTTTTCTGTCTTTGTTTGTCTACTTTTCTCCTTCATTCTACTGCCTTCCCCACTCATTGAGGCCTTTCTGCCACTGTTCCTAAAATGCTGGTATTTTTTTTCTCTCTCTAGAATGTCCTTCAGCATTCTCTGCAGTGTTGGATTGGTGGTCACAAACTTGCCCAGTTCCTCTTTGTCATGGAAGCATCTTGTTTCTCCATTAATTTCTAGTGACAGCTTTGCAGGGTACATCAATCTGGGCTGGAGGTTATTTTCTTTCAGGGCTTGGAATACTTCACTCCAAGTTCTCCTTGATCTTATGGTCTGCGTCAAGAAGTCTGCCATGATCTTGATGGGCTTACCTTTATAGGTAATCTGTTTCTTTTCTCTGATGGCTTTTAATATTCTGTTTTTATATTGAATTTCTGGTATCTTGATTATTGTATGTCTGGGTGTAGCTCTGTTTTGGTTGTAGGTGGTTGGAGTTCTGTATACCTCACATAACTGAATGTCATTTTCTTTTCCCATGCTTGGAAGTTTTCCTTAAGTATTTTTGTGAATAGCCTTTGTAATTCACCCGTTTGTATTCCTGCTTCTTTGTTCAGATTTCTTATTCTTAAATTATAGATTCTCTTGTTGTCTTCTAGCCTTTGTATTGTTACTGCCTATTTCCTTGTTATTTTTAAGAGATCTTTCCTTTCTTGATCACACCCTGCAAACTTGTCCTCAAGTTTTGATTGTCTATCCTTAGTTTCTTTTAAGGAGTTTTGCCAGCTTTCAATGGAATTTTTAATTTCCTGGTAATCTCTTTGAATCTCTCATGTATTCTGGATTTTTTTATATTATTCATCAAATGTTTCCCTCCTTTTTCTGTGCTCCTCAATTCTTCCATCTGTGTCTTCTTGAGAGGTGCTTAGCATTTCTTTTATTAATCTTCTTATGTCTTGCTTTACTTGTATTAGTATTTCTGTTTTGAGTTCTATAATGTCACAAAGATATTTCTATATGTCAGCTGATGCTGTTTCCAATACTGCATTTTTGCTGCCCTCTATCTCTTCTATGTTTACCTCTCCTGGACCCATATTGTTTGGGTTGACAATTGGAGACCTTTTTTGGTTTCTTTCTCTTGTTATGTTTTTGATTTCTTCCAGACAAGTGTACAGTGGATGTCCCAGGCCCTTTCTGTATTGGTTGCAATTACTCAGAACTGCACTGTCTAGGGATTGCTGTCCCAGTTTGCTTTGATCACTGAAGTACAAGCAGGGGCAGTGCAGTCTTGCCCCTCTCCTCTGAGTCAGTCAACCAGTGAGGGCCTTCACCATGTTAGTGTGTGCCACACAGATGGAACCAGCTCAGGACAGTCAGGGGCAACCTCTTCCCTGGCTATTGCACGGGACCCAGCCCAAGAAGTTCTCACCAATCTGCTCTGTGCCAGGAGCAGCCAACTGAAGCCACTATGGTTCCAGGTTCAGGCCTGTCCTGCCCAATTCCAGTATGTCACCCAGCCAGTCACTCCTTCCTGCAGGAGGACCAAATTCTAAGTACTTACCATGGGCAAATGTCTATCTGATTTTTATAACTCAGAGATTAAAATAGTTTGATCCACAGACCAAAGATATAAACAATATTTTATTAAAAGTTTAGGAAGAGATGGGGACTCAACATGGCAGAATAGAGGAAGAGCCATGTCTGGAGTATTTGGAGAAAATCAACTGAAAACTGTTAATTGAAAGAAAAGGAGGGACATACATCCTGATGCCAAAATCCATCTGAAATAAAAGATTTATAGAGAGAACAAAACATAGACATAGGACTTAATAGAATGATGATCTAGCCCACAAGGCCAGTGGTAAGACTCCTTCCTGTGGACAGAGCAGGACTGCAATTATGGGAATTAAAAAAGTAAAAAAGGACAAAATAAAATGAGCTAGCTCAGGTCACATAGGATACATTTGGGATATAAAACCCCTGCCTCTTTCATGTTGTTCAAACAAAGGACATTACAGCAAGGTGGCAAGTTTTGCTGGTACACACACCTGGGAGTGACCAGTTCTCTCCCTAATGGAGTACCAGATTTTTGTTTATTTGTTTATTTATTTGTTTTTGCTTTTGTCACATGCCAGAGCAGCTGAATGGAGCTTATAGAGATGTACGGTTGGGGACTGAAGCAGTAGTGGGGATAGTAAGTAGAACACAGCATGACCCTTCTTGCCCTGTGACCAGTGGCTTTAGAGAGGTACATGGATTTGTGGGATTTAAGTAGCCATGGGCTATGGCGCAGCAGTGGCTGGGAGGTTGGCACTTTCCTTGTAGGACAGGAGATTGAAGGGGGACCAAGTAGACTTAGACTGTCTCCAGCAGTGGTGAAAGTGGTGAGTGGAACAGCATGAACCCTTCTGCCCCACTGCTGCTGCTAGGTCCCCTAACCTTGCTGACTTACTGCTTCTGCTGCTGCTGTAGAAACAGCCCAAGTCTGTTTGGTCCCCTTCAATCTCTTCTCAAGTTTTCTTAATCCTTTATATTCTTTCTTTGATCTCTCATTTTTCACATTTTTGCTCATATTTTCTCCAGTGCTTAGCAATTTAGCCCTTGACTGAACTTCTTTCAGCATCACACTTGCATACTCATCATAATCCCGTTTACAGGGAAGAGCAAGATCATGGGCTGCTTCTTCCCAAACGTTCAGAAGTCTGTGTGCTTTCCCTCTTCACTTGTATGGCTGGGTTGAATCAGGATTTATTTCAATATCTCTGTCACAGTCTCCAATGGTAGCATTTGGCTTCTATAATTTGATGAAAAGACAGATAATAAGAGTGGAGGAAAACAAAGACAGACAAGTCATCAAGTGAGGAAAGTGATCTAGAAATCAAAAGTGAAGGTGTAATTGAAACAGACACTGATACCCCTTAAGAAATGGGAGATAAAAATGTAGAGATAACTGAGGAGATGACAGATCAAGCAAAGAAGAAAGGGACTGCTACTGATGCTCTAAATAATGGTTAACTATAGAAAGCCATTGACTTGTTTACAGATGTCATCAAGCTAAGTATTCATTTGGCCATTCTATATTGAGCTATAATAAAACTCCAACTAGCCGTGACCAAAAAAAAAAAAAAAAAGAAAAAAAAGAAAAATTACACTAATGCATATACTAGTTAAATTTCCAGATATTAAACATGAGAACAGAAAATTACAATCTATTAGAGAAAAGAAATAAATCATCTATAAATGAAAGTTCATCAGAATCATAAAAAACTTTTCAACACAAACCCAAAAGTCAAAAAGAGCTAGACATGAAGTATTTCAAGCCCTAAAAGAAAACAACTTCCAACCCAGACTGATGTACCCTACAAAACTATCCCTCAAAATTGATGGAGAAATAAGATACTTTCATGAAAAAGAACAACTGAAGAAATTCATGACCACAAAACCAGCTCTACAAAGTGTTCTGAAGGATATTTTAGAAAGAGATAACAAAAGAAAACAATCCCAAAAACACCAATAGAAATAAGACACAAGGCAAGCACACAATAAAGCAGAGGAGAAAGACAGGGAATCAACAACTGGAAAATAATATGACAAGAATAAGTGAACACATATCAGTTATAGCCATCAATATGAAAGCTCTCAATTCATCAATCAAAAGAAACAGACTGTCAGAATGGATCAAAAATCTAGATCTAATAGTATACTACATAGAAGAAACACATTTAACTAAAAAAAGAAATTAATAGATCAACAATCAAAGGATGGAAAAATACTTCATGCAATAGAAACCTGGAAAAAATGAGGGGTAGCTATTCTATTGGCAGACAAACTGAACTTCAAGCCAAGAATGACAAAAAGAACCAGAGAAAGTCACTATATTAGTTAAGGGGAAATTCCAAGAGGAAGAGTTAACAATAATAAATATTTATGCACGTAATATTGGCATAGAAGTAATCAATGATTCAAAGAGTTGGTTTTTCAAAAGATTAAAAAATTGATAAAACCTTAGACAGCCTTATCTGGAAAAGGAAAGAAAAAATTCAAATTCACAAAATTAAGAATGAAAATGGATTCAAAAATAAAAATGGATTCTGAAGAAATCCATAAGATTATCAATATATACTATGAGAATCTTTGATCTACCAACAGGGAAAACACAAAAGAAATGGACAGAATCTTGGATACCTATGAGTTACCAAAGCTGAATCAAATAACCTAATATCCATCTAACTCCACAAGCCCCATTTCTGAGGCTGTGTCTTACTACTCATTGCTGATACCAGATGTCATGTTAATTAGGTATGTAGCTACAAACAACAGAAAGTGACATTGGTTAAAAAATTTTAAAACATGACTGGAGAATAAGATCCAGATAGAAACCTCAGGAACCAAGTCAAATGAGCCACACTGCCATGCTTGGCACCATGTGCTAGTTACTGCTAGCCTTCTGAGCCCTCTCAAGGTTCAGAGGCCCATGTGAAGCCTCTGATTGGCTAAGTGCGTATGAGACACTTGGAGGCCTTACCCGTGATTCAACTTCTAGAAGCTAGGGAGAGTAAAGCTGTAGTTTTCTACATATGTTCTAGTGTGTAGAGTTGCCCTATGTAATTGTTTAGCCTTATCTTAGGTGGTGGCTTATACACGTTTACTTCTGGATTAAGAGATCTTTGTTTAACATTTAAAATACTGATTGAGTTGTGATATACATAGAGTGAAACATTCATATTTTAAGTATATTCTTTGTCAGTTTTGATAAATCCAACACAAGTAAGCTACCATATATCAAACCATGAAGTTTTTCTATTCTGCCAGCAAGTTCCTTCATGCCTCTTTCGTCAGGTTCCATTCCCCAAAGTAACGTCACATACAAATTATTTTATTACATTATAGAGTTTCATATATGGTAGAGCATTTAATATACACTTTTGTTATTGTTCAAACCAGTTTTTAAGGCAATTCTTGACTCAGGACTACTTCATATGATGCAGCATGAATTCAACTAGGTTCATAGGGAAAACAGACTTTGAGTGCTGATTCTCTGAGGGTCACTCTTTCTGGCTGCAAACCAGGGCAGGTTGAAGCACCTTCCATTTGTTTATCTGGGCCACATGTTCATATTGTCTTTTTCAAATCCTTTCCCCAGTAAGCAACCTTTTATTTGTTCTCAGCTTTATACAAGAGGCCAGGTCCTTGGTTTACAGCCCTTTCCTATCAATATAAACATTAAATCTTACTTGTTCTTCGCTTGGATTCCTGTCTTATTTCTGCCATACCTGGAGATTATAGAGGTTTGCTTCCAATCTCAACTATATATTTTCAAATGATATTCTTACAGCAAAGCATCCATCTACTCAGTGTTTGGAGTACTCAGTCTGCCATCTTTTCTATGAATCCTTGTTTGCTGTCTTTGATAGTGAAACACTCACCAAAGAAAATTGCTCTGATGATTTGTCCAATTGATCTGATAATCTGTACAGAGTTTTCAGTAAATAGCCCAAACTGCAAACTAGAGTTTGATTTCCACTGGTTTTGTTAAAGTACTAAATGTGACAGAGATCCCGTATTAGTATGATGGGTCAAGTTACCCTTAATGCTGGGCTTCAGACATTTTTGGGCCTGCCAAAGTGATCTATTTACATGAATGAATCTGAAGGCAAAAAAGCAGAGGGATTCAAGTTTGGGTCAAGGACAAATGGATTGGGTAGTAGTAAAGAAGTGTATTGTTTTCTGTAGGTACAAGCAAAACCAAGCCAGGATAAAATTTGGAAAAGCTCTTTGAGAAAAATTATGTAGGAAGTTTGGTTCATGAGGAAACAGTTTGGGTGAGATGTGACAGAGTGTTCTACTTAAGTGGGGAAGAAAGCTTGTTTCTGCTTCAGTGAGGAGCACAGCAGTTTCTGACTACACTGCAGGCTCCAGTGCAGCAGTGCTGTGTCTTCCTGTCAGCCTCCTCAGCTGCCTCAGCAGGGTACAGCATGGCCACTGGCTTTTCATGAGGCAAGGGAGAACAGACAGGACATGTGACTGTTATTGTGCTCTGAGTCTTATATGGTCTGGATAGTGGTAGGCAGCAGGAGAGTGAAAGATCATGAAGCTGCTGGATTTTGGATATCTACAGAAAGGAGGAAAAACTATTTAATCCCCTTGTTCAGTTTTACTCAACTGAGTTTCACAGGTAATTTCCTATTTCCTCTTTTAAATTTGCTTTCTAAATAGTTTGAGGTATGTATTGTCATCATTTTGTCCCACCCCAAAATAAGTTTTACCCTTTACCTCCATCTGGCAGGCCTTCTAATAGACACTCTTTATATGTTACCAGAATAGCAGTACTTGGCTCATGATATGTTGGTAGGTACTATATGGGCACAAATGTTTATGAAGTGAATAGAAATGAAAGTAAAGATAATTCAGTGCTTTTTATGTGGAAGAGTACTTTTTTAGTGGAAGATTGATGTTTACTACTAAGCATGCGTCTAATGAATTAATAAATTATATGTGAGTTTTCCAATGGCAATTTTAAACATGGCAAGATGTACTGAAAAATCAATGTAATGAGGCATACAGAACTGAGTAGATGGACGCCATCCTCAATTTGAGTTGACCTCACCCAACTGATGGAAGATCCAAATAGAACTAAAATGTAGAAGAAGGAGGAATTCTACTCTTTTTTCCCCATCTGCTTATTTGAGTTGGGACATTTCAGCTCATTTTCTTTGGCCCTTGGATTGGGATTTACACTAGCTCATCTGGATCTCAGATCTTTAGAATTGTACTGAATTATACCACTAGGTTTTCTATGTCCATAATTTGCAGACAGCATATAATACTCTTCATAGTCTTAATAGTTCAATGAGCCAATTCCTCATATTTCTTGTCTGTCTCTGTCTCTCTTTGTCTCTGTCTCTCTGTGTCTGTCTGTGCCTGTCTGTCTGTCTGTTTCTCTCTCTCTCTCTATATATATATATTTAAATGTATTTTCTCTGTTCCTTTGGCAAACCCTAATAGTCTTCCAGTAACCTCACTCCTCATTCTCTTAATCACTAACTATGAATGCTTTATCCATCAGTTTATCTAAGCATTTGGATGTAAACACACTTCTTATAGAACCCCTATCCTGTAATAAACTTGACCCAATTATTTTCTCATTTGGAACACAAACTTATATGCAGAATACATTGCCATAGAGATAGGTGTTCAATAACCTTTAGTTCCTATGATAATCAGTGTTGTGGCTTATGCATAGATGTCCTTCTAAAGCTCATGTAGTCATAGGTGGGACTTTTTCAGAGATAGCTGGATCTAGAGTGTGTGACAGTGGGATTGATTGCAATGTGAGGCTCAAAGGCACTAGATTTAAAGATGTGAGGTGCTACCCACTCTAAGTAGTCTGGATAAGAATGACACTGTTCTGCATATCATGAACTGTTGCCCCTGTACCATGTGCCATCCTGCCCAGGAGCCTTCCTATTATAAACTGAAACCTCTTTAAACTGTGAGCTAAATAAACCTTTTTTCCCTTACTTTGTAGGTGTTGAGTGTTTTGTCTCAGCAACAAGAAAAGTAATTAAGACTGTCAGATTTTTACCAGAAATATATGTCTGGAAATTATTGATAAAATCTTAATGACATACAAAAATGATCACTCATTTCTCACTTGTGGATCTGTGGCTTACTCTGCTTCAGTATGTGAGTTAAGTTCATGTATGCTTATTGCAGTTTATTCTGGAATGAGGACAAGGAGCAGAAGCTAACTTAGACATATTTTTCATTTAGTAGAGGTCAAAAACTAGAGGTGAGTGGTTACATGCAATGCTCCTTAAGACCCATGCATCCATTCCATTAGCCAAAACAAGTCACATGGCAACATCCAAAGTTATTAGGATGGAGATTTTTATGAATACTTCCTCTAAGAAAGTAGGAGGGAAAAGGAGTGAATATTTTCTAAATAAGAACTTAGTCTACTATATGTATCTTTGCTTTTTTAAAGCTCAAAACTATCTCCATCCTGTTCTAAAGGTTTTTCTCAACCTATGGTGGATGTAGTAGGTTCTACATAAAGAGGTGTCTTCTCTTTATTGTTTTAAATTTAAAATATATATTCAGGATATTTTTATTGTTTTCTATATGATGTCATTTCAATTAGTTCAGTTAATAATTGCAATGCTTATTCTACTTAAATTGGGCCAACCAGGAGAGATGAAGAAAGAGAATTCTTAGAAACATCTTTTTGGTTATCTCATAAAAGGTATAATTAATTTTGATTGTTTGTCAGTTAAGACTTTTTTCCAGAGCACAAAGCCATACTATGAAAGGGCCACACAAAAATTGAACTTTCTGTATAGAAGACTGGCATATAGCATATTTTTTTTTATTTAAAGAGAAAAATGAAACAGAAAGAGGGTAGAAATAATACAAAATTTCAAAAAACAAAACAAAACAAAAAACCCAAAAATAATAACCAGTAAGAAATCACTAGTTGATAATTACATATTTTCCTCTTAGAAGTAGTTGTTCAAGTTACAAAAGTAAAGCCTACAAAGTGGACATTAAACAGGGAGACTGCAACCAATTCTGTTCATCTATCCAACAAAAACTTAGTAATATGGTTATCAATCCTACACACTTAACCATACATGCAGTTATATCATTTAGAATACTTTCTTTTCCTCTCTTTTTTCTTTACAATGGCTATAATCCATTCTCGAAACAGTTTAGAAATTCTACACATGTATAAGGCTCTACATGTATACCTAGCCTTTCTGTATTAGAGGGAGAAACAAATCTAAACAAGTCAACAATACAAATTACTAGAGAAACATGAAAAGGACATATAAAACTACAATACTAGGTGATCTACAGTAGTTACTATGATGTCTCTTGTTATTTTCAATAAAATTGTCTATATTGTCAGATATAGTATAATTAAACTTAGCAGTACATAACACTATTAATAAAAACCAAACATTGGAGACATTAAAGGACTTCAAAGGCAGTTAATAATCAAACCAGAATGGGTATCCTATTGAATCCTGCCATTCCCAGAGTAGTTGCCCCTACTCCCAGACTTGACACCCTCAATCATACCAGTTTCGAATAAAATCAGTCAGCACAAAATAGCGATATAGGCAATCTTCTCTGCCTCATCTCTGCCATGCTATTTTTCTGTCCTTGTTTACTTGTCTCCTTCACTCCATTGTCTGCCCCTTTCATTGAGGCCTTTCTGCCATTGTTCCTGGAATCCTGGTGATTTTCTTCTCTCTCCCTCTCTCTAGAATGTCCTTCAGTATCCTTTGGAGGGTTGGATTGGTGGTCACAAACTCCCCCAGTTCCTTTTTGTCATGGAAATATATTGTCTCTCCATTGATTTTGAGAGAGAGTTTTGCAGGGTATATCATTCTGGGTTGGAGGTTATTTTCTTTCAGGGCTTGGAATATTTCACTCCAAGCTCTTTTTGATTTGATAGTTTGCATCAAGAAGTCCACCGTGATTTTGATATTTCCTTTATAGGTAATCTGTTTCTTTTCTTTTACCACTTTTAATATTCTGTTCTTCTGATGGATTTCTGGGATCCTAACTATTATATGTCTGGGTGTAGATCTGCTTTGGTTGTAGCTGGCTGGAGTTCTGTATGCCTCATATATCTGAACATCACTTCTGTTTCCTATGCTTGAAAAGTTTTCCTTAATTATTTCTGTGAATAGCCTTTTTATTTCATGTGTATTTGTCCCTGTATCTTCATTTACATTTTTTATTCTTAGATTATAAATCCTATTGTCATCTTCTAGCCTTTTTGTCATTGTTTCCTGGTTCCTTGTTATTTTAAGAGATCCTTCCTTTTGTGATCATACATTGCAAATCTATCTTCAAATTTTAAAAGTCTGTCTTTAGTTTCTGTTAAAAAGTTTTGCCAGCTTTCAATGGAGTTTTTAATTTCCTGATATTCTCTTTCAATCTGTTTCATGTATTCTAGATTTTGTTTATATTCATCATCAAAGGCTTCTCTCCTTTCTCTGGGTTCCTCCATTCTTTCATTTGTGTCTTCTTGAGGATTAGCTCGCATTTCTTTTATGAACCTTCTTATATCTTGCTTCACCTGAGTTAGAATTTCAGATTTAAATTTGTCTATGATGTCACAGAAGTATTTCTTTGTTTCTGATGAGGCTGTGTCTGATATTGCATGTTTGCTGCCCTCAGCCTCCTCTGTATTTACCTCTCCTGGACTCACTTTCCCTGGTTTGGTGGTTGGAGGCCTGTTGCTGTTTCTCTGTCTTATCATGTTTCTGGTTTCTTTCAGATGGATGAGTGGTGGAGGTCTCTGGGCCTTTCGTGTTGCTTACAGTTTTCTGCAGTGCACTGGCTAGGGAAGTGCCACTCCCCCCAGTCCACTGCTGATCTGAGGGGCACACACAGGGACAATGTGGGCTGGCCCTTCCCCCTATGTCAGTCAACCAGTGAGTGCTTCAGCATGTTTGTGTGTTCCCTATGGGTGTCACAGGTTCGGGACAGCCTTGTCCTTGGCTCATGTAGCATATTTGACATGAATAATAATTTCAGTGGGAAAAGTGGATCAGAAACTAGAAAGTTTTAGATTAAGAGTTTCAAAATTATATTTCTTGTTGGAATTTAAGAAAATGAGAATATAGCTGTAAAACTTGTCATTGAGCATATATAGAGCTTACATCTAGCTTTTGTTCAGTAGTATTGATCTTTGTTTTTCTGTTGTAACCAGCACACTGATACTGTATATTCTTTTAATAATCACCTTTGTTATCTATTATTTAAGGAAACTATGCATAAATTTAACTGTGAATTGCAAACTGCATTGTAAGCACCATAGCTCTTCTTTATAATCTCTATGGTAATTTTAATTATGTTATAACAATAGCTATTTTTAAAATATAGGTTAATTAATTGTATTATATTTAAACAGCATTAGGGAAATGCTGCAGGTGAAAGGGTGGTATATAAAAGGTAAAAATATTCTATAGTCAAATGCTGCACATTAATGCATATTCTGTGCTCCATGGCCTACAACAGGTCTGGAATTCAGAAATCAGTATAACCTGGTATTCCAAGACTTTGTGTTCATGGAATGCATTTTATTATAGAGTCCTTATTCACCTCTCCTGGAACACTAGTCTTCATTATGGAAAGGATGATGATAATACTGATGTATAAACTGTGTCTGCAAGATGACACTTCTTGGTTAGGATAAAGCCACGAGTTTCTCCTTTCCACAAAAGACTCACTGTAGCTCTTTAAAGAGATGTTAGAGCTCCCAAAGTTTTCCTGTCTTCATATCCTGAAAAGTACATAGAAATCATTACTACCTGTGTTGTTCCTGTCTTCTCCTTGATAGTGGGATTCCTCAATTGCAGGAAGAATTTGGAGATCAAATTCACAACCTCATGCTTGCCAGGCAGGTGCGTGTGCTGCTGAGCTATATCCCCAGCACTCAGCTGTTTCTGAGTTACTGTGTTGAAGAGCTGCAGTGGATGCTCCACTGATTAGAAAGATAACGGGCCACTGACTCAGGCACTGAAAGAACATTCAGATCCCTTTTATTACTTAGGGCAGGAATGTAGACTCACAGTGACATCTAGTATCACTGAAGGGCAGCTTTATAAGAAACATAAAAGGCAAAAACTTTTCTAGACAATGTTGGCCATTTTAGTTGGGAATGTGCCATCATTACCATCTTTGGCAAGGACACACAGATCTGAGGCCACTTCTGAGAATAATTTTCCTGAGAAGGAAAATTTTTTACTTATTAATATCAAAGGACAAAACCTCACAATATAGTGGCTGTCAGAGAACATCTGATAAGAACTACCACATTATTTTTCAGTTGATTCTCTTTGCTTGCAGTTTTCTTTTTCTTTCTTTCTTTTTTAATGGGTACTGGGGATCGAACTCAGGAACGTGCACTTGCAAGGCAGGCACTTATACCACCAAGCTAAATCCCCGGCCCCTGATTACAGTTTTCATTACAGAGCTATTTGTTTTAATTTTATGTTGTTAACTCTTGATAATTACTGCATAGTTTTGTTTAATAAACAAAACCATTCTTTGCTCTATGAGTTTTCCTCATCATGCTTCTTTAATATTTACTTTTTTCTTTAACAGTTTTGCACAATTAACTCCATTTTTCTTTGGTTAAGTAAGTTCTACTTACCCTTAAAGTTTGGCACCAAGGTTCATTTGTTTTGAGAATATTTTTACGACTGCTCTGGCTGAGAATTGTTTCACTGTCCTCTGAAATTCTGTTGCATTGAAAATGTCATGGAGGTTGGTATATCTGTCAAGTATGTAGACCTGCATTTCACTTTTGTCTTTTATTTTGTAGAATTTGTATCTCTCTTATGTCATTGATTGCCTATTTCACTTGATTTCTAGACCCTGAAACATCTAGGAAATGTGAGGCATAAGTGCTCCCAGTAAGTAGATTTGGTCTTTCAAATATATATGCCTCCTTATTCCTGCAGTACAATGTGTCAGAATTCAGATGTCAGAATTTAATTCCAGTGTACATGATACAAGAGAATTAAAGTTGCAGATTCAATTAAGTCTGCTAATCAGATGACCTAACACAGGGAGACTGTCTGAATTACCCAAGTATGAAAAAGGAGTAATGGAAATATATAGTGAATATTTAAATTAAAAAACATTAGAGTAAGAGGCATATTGCTATTAATCCCTTTCAAAATATTGTCATGCTTTGAACACACATTCCATTGCTCTTGCCACTTCCTGAGCAGTTCTGGAAGTTCTCTTTTGTTTGTCTTTAGAATAAAAAATGTAATAAAAATACCGTGATTGCTGCTCTCAAGGAACATCCAATGGAGGAGTAGGTTCATAAAAACATTAATGTCTTCATCTACTGTCTTCACTGGATCTGGTACCATGCAACTTACAGCTTTTCCAAAAAGTCAAAATGACCATAAAAGGTTTTGAATTAATTCAAGGCATCAGGCAATCACTACAGTACAACCAAAGGCAATGAAATGGAACTTCCAGATCTGCTTTGGAAAGTAGCAAGAATAATGGGCTAAGACTATACAAACCAGAGGGGATATTTTGAGGGGGAGTAGTGGTAATATGTCTTTTCCTGTAATAATTTAAAAAAAATTAAACATTCATCACATTTTTACGATCAAATCTGGTAACTACAATATAAATGGAAGAAGGCGGAAAAGAAGACTCAGAATGAGAAATTCTGACTTTGAAGATAGCAACAGGAGCAAAGGAATTTGGCTGTCTCCAGAATCTTGTAGAAGTAAGGAAGTGGACTTTGACCTAGAGCTCCAAGAAGAAATAGTATTGTTGACACTGCTCTTATAGCAAAGTGACACCCATGTTAGATGTCTGAACTATAGAATTGTAAGATGACAATTCTGTTTTGGCTAAAACCACTAAGTACATGGTGATTTTTATAGTAGCAATAGGAAACTAATATAGTATTCACAAAATGCTTTCTAATCCTATAGAAAACATTAAAGATGCCAAGATCATCATCTACCTTATTCATCAAATGTACAACTTCTGACTCTTCCCTAAAGTCAAAATGACCATAAAAGGTAAGGATTTCATATCCATTTAGGATATGGAGGCAGCTACAACAACATAACTAAACAAACTCATGAAAGAGGACTTCTAGAACTGCTTCATAAAAATGACAAGAATAATGGGATATGTGTTTGAAATGGCAGGGAGTATTTCAAGGGGAATTAATGATGTGCCTTTTACTATAATACATTTTAAAAAGGTTTAAACATTCACATATCCAGTGATTTCACCATGCACATACATGTTGGTACTCCTGTTTTTCATCATGTAATGTCCAGTGCTGCTTTGGGACTCTACCAGAGAGAAGACTGTCATTAGGTGTGGACCTTGACTTTGGACCTTTAGAACCATGAGCTAACATAAGCCACTTCAGTTTAAAACATACCCATTCTGTAGTATTTTTATAAGCAATAGAACACCAACTCTATTCTTTGCTTCTGCAGCCATGGCACTATCAATTTAGATTTTGTCTCTGTGAGTTTGACTATTTCAGTTACTCCATGAACCATACATTATTTGTCCTTTTGTGCTTGCTTATTTCACCTCACATGATACCTTCAAGGTTCCTCAATGTTGTAACAGAATTTCATTTCTTTTAAAAGTTGAATAATAATTTTCTGTATGGTTATAGCACATTCTATTTATCCATTCATTCATCTATGTTGATGTCTTAGCTTTCCATCACTATAACCAAATGCCTGATACAATGAATTTCTAAAGAGAAGAGGTTTATTTTGGCTTGTGATTTTTTAGATGCCAGTCCAACGTCAAGTGTCCTTTACCCCATGGCTCTCTGTGCAGGAGTACATTGTATCAGGGGCACATAGTGGAGAAAAACTGTTCATTTCACGACTGTTCATGTGCATGAGCAAAAGACAGAACAGAAAGAGACAAGGGCCCATAATTTCCCTCAAAGATATGCCCCCCAGTGATCTTGAACCTTCTTCTGGTCTCTTCTCTCTAAAGTTTCTACCACCTCATAATACTGTATCACCCTTGCAGCAAAACCTTTAACATATGCTTTTCAGGGGATACTCAACATCCAACCATAGCATTTGGGTTGTTTATATAGTTTGGCTATTGAAAATACTGCTCCATTAATCCATTAATACTGTTTCCATTCATGCTTTAATATTTGTGGGTCATCCATATTGTTTGGTATAGTAGCTCTGTCATTTTACATTCCCACCACAAATGCAGATGCATTCCAGAGGTTCCACATATCAACCATCATTATTGTTTTCTAATTTTTTCTTTTTTTCCCTGCAGTACTAAGCCTTGAAAACAGTCCCTTCACATTGAGCAAATATCTCAAATTTTTATATAAAATTTTCAAATTTTAAAACAGGGTCACACTGAATCACTATGTTGTACATGTTGGGCATGAACATTGCTTCTTCCTGCCTTCAACTCCCAGAGTGTTGAGATTACAGGCATGCAGCACTTTTCCCTGCTTAACAGTAGTCATTCTAAAAGTTATGAAGTCATATTTCAGTGTAGATTTTCTTTGTATGCTCCAGTATCTTTTACATTTTTATGAACAATCTTTAGAAAAATGCTCATTCAATTATTTTGCCCACTTTTAAATTGGGTTGATCGATTTTTTGTTGTTGAGTCCTGGGTGTTCATTTTAGTTTCTAAATTTTGATCCTTATAAGATACAAGATTTATAAGTGTTTTCTCCATTTTTACAGCTTGCCTTTTCATGTGTTTATTCTGTTCATTGATACACACAAGGTTTTTATGAAGTCCAATTTATCTATTTTTCTTTTGTTACCTATCTTGCAGTGTTATATCTTTCCATTTTTTAGGTTAGAATTATGCTGACTTATTAATGATTTGAAAGTCTTGTATTCAACACTAGCTTTCTTATGTGCTATATTTTGAACCATTAATCAGGTACTTATGTGATTATCTGGATGTGGAACTGGATGCCTTTAACATAAGAAACTTTGATACCCTGCTTATGATGTGAGAGAACTCTGATTTAGGAGGCACCCTCCATTATCAAAGAAGAAAATAGCTCTAAATGTAGCTTAAGAAATATATTTTTTCATTTTGCTGGGTGTGAGACTAATAAAATTGAATATGCCTTAGAGAAGAATGCATGGTTTCCCTCTGAGAAATAAAAACCATCCTTTGACATAAAATTTAATGTGTTTATATTATGAATATTTACTGTTAGTTATAAAGTATAACACACTTTACTGGATTAAGAAATACATCTCTAATTTATCCATGTAGTTTAAATATTTTCTATATAAGTGATACTGAGTTTCAAGAAAATAATCCCATGAGGCATTTTCATTGACAGGCATGAACTCCTTTTGGATGATTTGTCACAATACATTGAAAATATTTGTGAAATACTTACCACAAGTAAGTAAGGCTTGTACAGAAAGAGGGCCCCCTATTCACCATGTGTGTCACCTCATGCAGAGCAGTGAGGCCATGAGTGATTCTAATTGGCTTAAAAATTTTTCTGCCATCATATTCTGCTCACCTGTGGAGATGAAGGGGCTTCCAATTAGCACTCTGTGGTCAAGCATTAAGGACTCTGAAAAATTACTGCCGTGATCAAGAAAAGCTTCCAATTTCTAAAGCTTATTGGCATTTTCTATTGGTTGTATTGGTTGTTAATCTTATCTAAAATAAGACTTCTAATTAAAATAAACAAGTTAGATTAATCAGACACCCAGCATCTTTTGACAAAGGTCAACTTTACACATGTAGACATTTATAGATTCAATTGAGTATAAGATGCATAAACCTTCCGTCTTAGCCATTTCAGGCTGCTGTAACAAAGGATTATAGATTGTATCTCATATAAACAATACAAAGATCAAGGTGACAGCATCATTGGATTCTGGCAAGAGCACCTTTCTGTGTAGCTGACTGTGATCTTTTTGTATACTCATGTGATGAAAAGAGGGCAAGAGAGCTCCCTAGGGTCTTTTTATAAGGGCGCAGATGCTTCCCATGAGGGCTCCATCTTCATGACCTCATTATATTCTCAAGGCCTTATCTTGTAATATATAACATTAGAAGTTAGAATTTCAATATATGAATTTTGGGGTACATAAAAATTTAGTCCAATTCACTTCTAAATACTTTCTTCTATTTTCATAATTACCACCTATTGACCTCCTATGTTTTCTTTCTTGACCTATTTTTGCCTTTGTAGTTAATTTAGGGAATACTGTTTGTTTGAAATAATTGATTCAGGGAATTTAGATTCTTTTTCTTAATGTGTTAAAAGAACATTTAATTAAGCATTAAATACAATATGAAAAATCATTTAGGAAAAAATTTTATAACAGAAGTATAAAAACATAAGTATAATTTTAAAATATTAAGAAATTATTAAAGGTAAAGTGTTGAGTTCAAGTAGAAAGAGAATAGATATCACTAATGGGTTATGTGCTGCATATTTTCTCCCATAAAGAGTAAAAGTGTAAATCTTATTAGAAAGTAAAGGTATAGACCTTCCAGAGGATAATATGAGATCACTAACCACATAAAATATTCCATTAAAACTATGCAAGAGAAATATAAAGTGAAAAACACCAAGGAAATGGAATAAATAAAAAAATTACAAACATGGTGATGCAACCATCACAATAATCACTTCATATTTAAATTGTTTAAATACAGTAATTAAAAGTGATTGTCAAAATTGGTTAAAAAATAAGACTTAAATATTTGCTTATAAGAAATTCACTCTAAATATAAATCCTCATGTAAGCCAAACTTAAAATAGTGGAGAAAGATGTACAATGCTCACACAAAGCAAGAAAGCTGGAGTAAATATATTAATGCCACAAAAACTACAGTTCTGAACAAGTAAAATTATCAATGATAAAAAGGAACACTCTGAGAAAATAAATTAGGAGTTAATTCTTCAAGAAGATAATACTAAAGCACAAAAATGAAAAATAAACAAATTCACTATTAGATTCTTTTTTTTTTTGATACAGGGTCTTGTTATGTATTTCAGGCTGGCCTTGAACTTACTATGTAGCTTAGGCTGATCTTGAACTCACAACAATCCCTCTGCTTCAGCCTCTCAAGTTTTGGATTACAGGTGTGCATCACTATGCTTGGCTCAGGGAATTCATCTTTAAGGGCAGGGACATCTCAGCCAGTAGAGAGATTCAGAGCTAGGAAGGTAAACCAGAACTCTGTTTGCATTTTGGCCTAGCATTCAGGCTGACTGTGTAAGAAACAAGTCAAACTAAGTAAACAAGGAAAATATGGTGACTCATCAGTATGTAAGACCAAAAGCTCAGAACTCTGCAGTATAAGCAGTTACCAGAAAACCTGCAAGGACTGAAGGTACAAAAAGATTCTGTAAAAATTCAGTTTTTTAATATTTCTTTTAATTAAATTGCCTGTTTCAACCCAAGGTGTCCCTTCTAGTTTTCAGGTTTTAATAATTTCTTGATTGTAAAATTTGGCAACCTTTTACTAGGTCCTCAGCCTTTCTGCTTTTTTTTTCAACTCATCACACTAGAAGTGGATTGTTATTTCCGAAGTGAACAGCCAATCAAGCACTTGATTAGTCTAGAATTCCACTGTTACACCTTCACATTATTCTATGGCCTTATTTCCCTATTATTTTATAACCACTTTAAGTAATATACAAATGATCATTCTGACTGTTCTCTATGTATCATCTCTTCTAAAAATTTTCATCAGTTTCTTCTTTTCAGTAAAAAAATACTGAATAATTTCTTTTTTTCATTTTTCAAGAGATATACTAATTTCTTTATTGGTATATGCTTGTGAGATATAATAATTATTTTTTTATCTCCCTTCCCTCCATTCTCTCTCCTTTCCCCAATCTCCATCCTTGTTTCTAAAAACTCTGCCTCCATTTTTCCTGTAATTTCTCTTTTATTTCCTCTTTAAGTTATTATATTTTGAGTTTTTTTCATGAAAAGAAAACATATAATATTTAACTTTCTGTGTATGATTTATTTTACTGAATATTGTAGTATCAAGTTCAATTTTCTATAAATGGTCAAAATTAACCATTCTATATGGCATGATAATTCACACACACACACACACACACACACATATATATATATATATATATATATATATATATATATACATATTTGTATATATATTTTACCTTTTATTCTTTTTTAATTTTTTAAAGAGAATACAACCAATAAAACAGAATAAAGCCAATCAAAACAAAACAGTAAAAGTGGTACAGGACTTCAAAACAAGATAGTAGGAAATCAACAATGGCTGCCCTAATAACTTATCTTCAAAGTAACTGTCCATACTATCAGACATATTAAAGTCAAATCAATCAAAACAAGATAGCAAAAGTGATAGAGGATTTCAAAACAAGATAACTGGAAATCAGCAATGGCTTCCCTATTGCCTCTTATTATCTTCAAAACAGCTGTCCATACCATTGGACCTAATAAAATAAAATAAAATAAATTAAAATAAAACAGAACAATAAAACCAATCACAACAAATCAGTGAAAATAATATAGGATTTTAAAACAAGATAATAGGAAATCCACAATAACTACCCTAATATATCTTGTTATCTTTGAAATAGTTGCCACTGCCATCAAATGTAATAAAATTGAACCAAACAAAACAGAATAAAACCAATCCAAACAAAACAATAAAAATGATACAGGTCTTTAAAACAAGATAATAGGGAATTAGTAATGGCTACCACCTTCCCTTTTTAGATTTTTTCTCCCCTTTCACTTTTTCAATATCTATTGTACAGTTTGAATCCCACTAACTCCTTCAGTTTTTTATACTTAGAAGACAACATGATGTTCATCTATATGAGTTCAAAATATTTCACCCAAAACACGATCACAGGTTGCATCCATTTACTTACAAGAACCTGGTGATTATGTTTCTTTACAGCTGAATAGCTTTCCATTGTGGAAGAATTTTGAATCTTTTTAAAAAATCCATTCTGCAGCCCATGGACAAGCTACCCGTTTTTTTTTTTTTTTCTGGTTCTCTGTTGTTTGTAAGTTTGTTTTCTCTCTTTTAACCTCCAGTATATGAATTTTCTTTTGAGTCAAATGTGTTTCTTGTATACAATGTCCTGATGGATCCTGTCTCCCAATCCACTCTGCCCAGGTTTCTTTTTATTGGTGAATTAAGGCCACTTACATTAATGGTTATAGCCAGCGTGCACTGCTTCTTTTCTGCCATGCTTTTTTCCCTACTGTTGGCTCCCTACTTTCCCCCTCCATTCACTGTCTGCTCCACTCAGTGATCCCACTCTGCTGCTGTTCCTAGGACTGTGGTCGTTTTCATCTCTCTCTAGAATATCCCTCAGTACTCTTTGTAGGATTGGTTTGGTGGCCATGAATTACTTCAGTTGTTCTTTGTCATGGAAGTAACTTATTTTTCCATCAATCTTGAAAGATAGTGTTGTATGATACATCAATCTGGGTTAGAAGTTTTTTTTTTTTTTTTAGGACTTAAAACTCTTCACTCTAAGTTCTTCTTGACTTGATAGCTTGTGTTGAGAAGTCTGTCATAATTCTGATGGATTTTTCTCTATAGGTGATCTATTACTTTTCTCTAACAGCTTTTAATATTTTGTTCCTGTGGTGAATTTCTGGGATCTTTATTATATGTCTGGGTGAAGATTTATATTGGTTATGGCTAGCTGGAGTTCTATGTGCCTAACATCTATATGTCAGGCTTTTTTCCTATGCTTGGGAAGTTCTATACTATTATTTCTGTAAATAGTCTCTTTATGCCATTTTCTGACACCTATCATTCTTAAATTATTTTCCTTTGCATCATCTGTAGCTGTTGAATTGTTATTTCATAATTCCTTGTTATTTTTAAGAGATCTTTCCTTTTACAATCACTGGCTACCATCCTGTCTTCAAGTTCTGGAAGTCTATCTTCAGTTTCTTTCAAGTGGTTTTATTAGCTCTTAATGGAGTTTTTAATTTCCTGGATATCTTTTTGGGTCTGTTTCATGCATTCCCATTCTTCTGTATGTTGTTTTTTCAAGGTTTTCCTCATTCTCCTATGCTCCTCTTTTTTAAAAAAAATCTAAGTCTTCTTTAGATATACTTAATAAACTTTTTATTATGTCATTTCTACTTTTACCTGATATATTATTTCTGACCTGATTTCCTCTACCACCTCATGGAGTTCTTTCTTTACTTCAGTTGTTATCATCCCAGAGATTTCAGGTATGCAACTTTTTCTTTCTTTCATGTCTAAGTCTCCTGAACTTGTTCTGTTTGGACTGGAGGACAGAGAATGCTTTTTGCTCCTTCATCTTGATATTTTACTGAGTTCCTCCAGACAAGAAAGTTGTGGGGTCTCCGGCACTTCTCACATTGGCTACAATCTGCAATGTAGGGAAATGGGTCAGGAACCTGTGTTTTTCCTAGCCAAGGGTCCCCAGGAGGTGGTGGAGTGTGGATCTGGCTTCTCCAGATACTTGTGGCTACTTCAATGTGTGGCTGGATGTTTTTTTTTCCCCCACAGTCCCATAAGCATTTGTTATGGCTTGATTTTTTGATAAAAGCTACTCTTTCTGGGGTGAAATGAAAGCTGAACATTGTCATAATTTGATTTTCTCAAATGATGTAAATTTTTTCATATATTTATTTGCCATTCCTACTTGTTCATTTGAGAGGTGTCTATTTTTGATGCTCATTTTAAAATTTGAGTAATCTGAGTTTTTAAAGTTCTTTATATATTCTAGATAATAGTCCTTTGAGTAACAGCTGGCAAAATTTTTTCCCATATGGTGGGTTATCTCTTCACTCTATGGGTGATTTCTCTTGTTGTTCAAAAGCTTTTAATAAAATGAGATTCCAGGTGTGGATTCTTGGTGATAGTTCTTGTGCAAGTTGGATTTTTTCATAAGGTTTTTGCCTATACCAATATCTTCAAGAATTTTACCTATCTTCCAGCAGATTTAATATTTGTTTTAACATTTAGATCTTTAATTTACTTCATTTTTAGAGCATGGTGAAAGATATGGGTCTAGTTTTAATCTTCAGCATGTGGTAACTAGTTTTTCTAGCAGAGTTTATAAAAATGGTTATCTTTCTTTCAGTGAATGTGTTTGGGCCCATTGTCAAAGATAAGGTGGCTAAGCATGTGTAGAGTTGTTCTTGTGTCTTATAATCTGTTTAATTGATTCTTAGGGATTTTTTTTTACAAGTACCATGCTATTTTTATCACAGTAGATTTGTAGTGTAATTTCAAATCAGGGATTGTGATATCCCTGCCTTGCCTTTGTTGTCTAGAATATACTGGTTCTTCCTACAAAAAAGCAAGGATTATCTTTCCATTATCTGATATTCTTTTCAATGTTGTCTTTAAAATTCTTATAGTTTTAAATGTAGAGTCTTTTACTTACTTCATTAGATTAAATCCTGGATTTTTTTGGATGCATTGTAAAAGATATTATTTCCTTAATTTCTCTGTCAATGAGTTTATTCCTCATGTACAGGAATGCTACTGATTTTTGAGTGTTGACTTTGTATTCAGCTACAGGGCTGAATTCAGTTGTTAAATCCAGAAATCTTTTGATGGAGTTTTGGGAATCTTCTATATAGAGTATCATGTCATCCACAAATAATCATAATTGAACCTCTCTCTTTCCTATTGTTATTCCTTTTATTTCTTTTTCTTGTCTAATTTCTATGATTAATACTGCCCAAACAATACTGCATAAGAGTGATATCAATGGATATCCTTATCTTGTTCCTGATTTTAGAGTGAAAGTTTTCAGTTTTTGTTCACTTAGTATGATGTTGGCTGCTGGTTTTTCATAGGTCACTTTTATCAAATTGAGAAAAAGAACATCTATTCCAATTTTGTATAAGGTTTTTATTATGTAGGTGTTAGACTGTGTCAAATGCTTTTTCTGCTTCTATTGAAATGATCATATATTTTTGTCTTTGGTTCTGTTAATATGGTGTATTACATTTATTAATTTGCATATATTGAACCATCCCTGCATCCCTGGAATGCATCTTACTTGGTCAGGTGTATAGTCTTCTTGATGACTTGCTGCACTGTTGGCCTGTATCTTATGGAGGATTTTTATTTTATTTAAAGAGAAAAAAAACAGGAAAAAGGTAGAAATATTACAGAATTTCAAGAAAAGAAGATAAACAGTAAGAAATCACTAGCTGATACATTACATATTGTTCTTTTAGAAATAGTTATGCAAATTACAGGATTAAAGTACACAAAGTGGACATTAAGCAGTGAGAGTGCAAACAGATCTGTTCAAAAATTGCAAAAGAACATAGAAATATGGTCATCAATCCCACACATCTAAACATACATACAGCTACATTTTTTATAATGCTTCTTATTTCCCCTTTTTTTACAATAGCAATTATACATTTTAAAAATTTTATTTAAACAGAAAAAAAGGTAGCAACAATACAGAATTCTAAAAGAAAGAAAGACAAAGGAGAATGAGAAAAAGCCCCATTAAAAATCAGTAATTTATAAATTATGTACTGTCATCCTGGATGTAGTTGTTCAAGTTACAAAGTTAAAAGGTGCATAGGGAAATATTCAAACAGTCAGACTACAAAGAGATATGCTCAAAGATCCAACAAAGATTCAGCAATATGGTCATCTATTTTACACACTCAAACTTACATGCAGTTATATCCCTTAGAGCACTTTCTTTTCCTCTCTTTTTTACAATAGCAATTACACATTTTGGTTTTATTACTCTTGTAGATCTTATTTACTGTTTACACTAGAGACACAATATGATATTCATAAATATGATTCTTATTTATTTCACTAATGAGGATAGTTTCAAGTGGTCTCCATTTGCCTATGAAGGCCTCAAGATCATCCTTTTTTATAGCTGAGTAATATTCCATTGTCTAAAAATGCCACATCTTTTTCATCCACTCTGCAATTGATGGGCATCTTGGTTGTTTCCAGGATTTAGCTATCACAAATTGTGCAGCTATGAACATGGGTGCACATATATCACTGTGATATGAACTTTTCAGTTCTTTGGGGAAAATACCCAGGAGGGGGACAGCTGGATTGAATGGAACTTCCAATCCTAGTCTTCTGAGAATTCTCCATATGGATTTCCATAATGGTTGCACCAGTCTACATTCCCACCAACAGTAGAGCAGTGTTCCTTTTTCCCCGCAGCCTCGCCAATATTTGTTATCAGTTGATTTCTTGATGGCAGCTATTCTTTCCCGAGTAAGGTGGAATCTCAATGCTGTTTTAATTTGCATTTCTCGAATGACCAGTGATGGTGAACATTTCTTCATGTATTTATTTGCCATTTGTATATCTTTCTCTGAGAACTGTGTGTTCATCTCAGATGCTCATTTTTGGAGAGGGTCTTTGAATTTGGGGGGGCAATTCTTTATATATTCGGGACACAAGTCCTTTGTCTGAGGGGTTGCTGGTTAAAATTCTTTCCCACTCTGTTGGTTTTCTTTTCACTCTGTTGGTGATTTCCTTTGAAGTACAGAAACTTTTCAATAATGTAAGATCCCATTTGTTGATTCTTTGAAGGGTTTCCCTTGCAGTTTGTATTTTGTTCATGAATTCTCTGCCTACCCCATGTCTCCAAGACTTCTACCTACCTTGTCTTCCAGTAGATTTAGTGTTTCTGTTTTAATATTGAGGTCTTTGATCCATTTAGACTTTAGTTTTGTGCATGGCGATATGCATGGATCTAGTTTTAGTCTTAAGCATATGGAGAGCCAATTTTTCCAACACCATTTATTAAAGAGACTGTCCTTCTTCCAGTGGACATATTTAGCCCCTTTGTGAATTATCAGGTGGCTGAGTGTCTTTGTAGTTGTGCTTGCATCTTCTAATCTGTTCCACTGATCCTCAGGTCTATTTCATTGTGAGTACCAAGCAGTTTTTATCACTGTGGCTTTATAGTACTGTTTCACGTCAGGAATTGAGATGCCTCCTGCCTTGCTTTGTTGCCTAGAATTGCCTTTGCTATTCTAGGTTTCTTCTGCTTCCAAATGAATTCTAGTAGTGTGTTCTCTATATCTGTGAGATATGTCAATGGTATTTTGATTGGGATTGTGTTAAATGTGTGTAACAGTTTTGGGAGTATAGCCATTTTCACAATATTAGTTCTTTTTAACCAAGAGCAAGGAATGACCTTCCATTTTCTAATATCCTCTTCAATCTCCTTTTTCAGCATAGTATAATTTTCAGCATATAGGTCTTTTACATTTTTAGTTAGGTTGAGTCCTAAGTATTTCATTTTTTTACATTTTATTGTAAAGGGCAATATTTCCATAATTGCTCTCTCAGTAAGTTGTTTGTGTACAGTAATGATATTGATTTATGAGCATTGACTTTGTATCCAGCTACATTGCTGAACTTGTTTATTACCTCTAGTAGTCTTTTAATGGAGTCCTTTGGGTCTTCTATATAGAGTATCATGTCATCTGCAAATGGTGATAATTTAACTTCTTCCTTTCCTATCTTTACTGCTTTTATTTCTCTCTCTTGTCTGATTGCCCTGGCTAGTGTTTCCAGAACTATATTGAAAAGGAGTGGTGATAGTGGACATCCTTGTCTTGTTCCTGATTTTAAAGTGAAAGCTTTCAGTTTTTGTCCATTTAGTACAATGTTGGCTGTTGATTTGTCATAGATGGCCTTTACAAGGTTGAGGTAGATGCCATGTATTCCGAGTTTCTGAAGGGTTTTTATCATGAACATGTGTTAGATTTTGTCAAAAGCTTTTTCTGCATCTATTGAGATGACCATGTGGTTTTTGTTTTTGGCTCTGTTGATGTGGTGTATTACATTTATTAATTTGCGTATGTTAAACCACCCCTGCATTCCTGGAATGAACCCCACTTGGTCATGATGTATCATCTTCTTGATGATTTGCTGCATTCTATTTACCAGGATTTTGTTGAGAATCTTTGCATCAATGTTCATTAGTGAGATTGGCCTATAGTTATCTTTTTTGGTTGCATCTTTCTCTGGTTTTGGTATGAGAGTAATACTTGCCTCCAGGAATGAATTAGGGAGGATTGCTTTTTTCTCAATTTCATTGGAGAATTTAAGGAGTACTGGCGTCAAATCTTCTCTAAATTTCTTGTAGAATTCAGCTGTGAATCCATCAGGACCTGGAGTTTTCTTTGTTGGTAAGTTTTTAATTATATTTTCAATTTCAATAGCTGATATTGGGTTGTTTAAAATTGCTATATCTTCTTGGTTGAGCTTTGGTTGTTCATATGTTTCTAGAAATATGTCCATTTCCTCTGTGTTTTCCACTCTCTGTGAGTAGAGATTTTCAAAGTAGGTATTCATGATCTTTTGAATTTCCATGGGAGCTGTAGTAATTTCCCCCTTTTCAGTTCTTATTTCATGAATTTGGGTTTGTGCTTTCTTGCTTTTGATAAGGTTAGCTAGGGGTTTGTCAATTTTGTTTATTCTCTCAAAAAACCAGCTTTTTGATTCATTAATTCTTTGTATTGTTTTTTTAGTTTCAAATGCATTGATTTCTGCTCTAATCTTTACAATTTCCTCTCTTCTATGAAATTTGGGTTTAGCTTGCTCTTCTTTTTCTAGATGCTTGAGATGGAGCATTAGGTTGTTTATTTGTGCTCATTCTGTTTTTTTGATATGACAGTTTATTGCTATATATTTCCCTCTTAAGACTGCTTTCATTGCATCCCACAGATTACAGCATGTTGTTTGTATATTTTCATTGAATTGTAGGTATTGTTTTATTTCTTCTTTAATTTCATCTGTAGCCCACTGGTTATTCAAAAGGCTGTTATTTAATTTCCATTTATTTATGCAAGTTTTACAATTTCTTTTGCCATTAATTTCCAATTTCAGTGCACTATGATCAGAAATTATGCATGGCATGATTTCAATACCTTTGCATTTACTTAAGAATATTTTATGGGATAATATATGGTCTATTTTGGAGAATGACCCATGTGCTGCTGAGAAGAATGTGTATTCTGATGTGGTTGGGTGGAACACTCTGTAAACATCTACTAAGTCCAATTGCTCATGGGTATGATTCAGTTTTGTTATTTCTTTGCTGACTTTTTGTCTAGTTGATCTATCTCTTTGTGACAATGGGCTGTTAAGGTCTCCTGTTATAATTGTATTCTTGTGTATTTGGTGTTTCATGTCCATTAGTATCTGCCTTATATAGTTGGGTGCTCCTGTATTTGGTGCATATATATTTATAATTGTTCTTCCTCTTCAATTTTACCACTAACAAGTGTGCAGTGACCTTCTCTATCTCTTTTAATCATTTTATGTTTGAAGTTCATGTTGTCTGCAAATAGAATAGCTATCCCTTCTATTTTCTGGTTTCCTGTTGTATGTAATACTGTTTTCCCTCCTTTGACTTTAATCTATGAGTTTCCTTTTGGGTCAGATGCATTTCTTGTATACAATATATTGTGTTATCCTGTTTCTTGATGCATTGTGTCAATCTATTTCTTTTTATAGGTGAATTGAGGCCCTTTATATTTATGGATATCACTGACATTTACTGGCTCAACTTTGCCATATTATGTTCCAGTTGTTTCTTTCTGCTTTTCCTCTTATTTAATTGCTTATCCTACCTGCTGGTTTCTTTCTGTTGTTGTTTTGGGGATTGTGGTCATTTTTGTCTCTGTCTAGTATGTCTTTCAGTACTCTTTCTAGGGTTGGTTTGGTGGACATGAATTTCCTCAGTTGTTCTTTGTCATGGAAGTATCTTTTTTCTCCATTAAATTTGAATGAAAGTTTTGCTGGGTACATTAGTCTGGGTTGAAGATTGTTTTCTTTCAGGGCTTGAAATACCTCACTCCAAGCTCTTCTTGACTTGAGGGTTTGTGCTGAAAAGTCTGCCCTGATTCTAATGGGCTTTCCTTGATAGGTGAGTTGTGTCTTTTTTTTTTTCCTGACAGCTTTTAATATTCTGTTTTTATGCTGTATGTTTGAGATCTTAATTATTGTGTTTCTGGGTGTGGATTTATGTTGATTGTGGCTGTTTGGTGTTCTATTGCCTCACTTATTTGCATATCAGATTCTTTCCCCATGTTTGGGAAATTTTCTGCTATTATTTTTGTAAATAAGTATGTCATTTGTCTGGACTCCTGTATCTTCACTAATGCCCATTATTCTTATATTGCTGCTCTTGGCATCATCATGAAGCTTCTGGATTGTCATTTCATGCTGCTTTGTTATTTTTAAAAGTTCTATCCTTTCCTGATCACTAACTGTGATCCTGTCCTCAAGGTCCAAAATCCTATCCTCAGCTTTCTTTAGGTGGTTTTGCACTCTTTCAATAGAAGTTTTTGTTTCTTGGATGTCTCTTTGAGATTGTTTCATGAATTCTGCTTGTTTTCTATATTGTTCATTCAAAGTTTCAATCAGTTTCCCATTGTCTTGTACTTTTTTCTCTAGTTCTTCCTTACCTGCATTCAACAACTCCTTTATTAAAGTTGTTATTTCCATCTTTACATGGGAGACTACTTCTAATTTGATTTCCTCTATAGCCTGGTGCAGTTGTTTTTTTTATTTCACTGGCTATCTTTTCAGAGCTTCCTGGTGTGTTGCTTTTGGGGTCCTCCATTTCAATGTCTGCTATACTTGCTTCTGGTGAACTATATTTTGAGACTGCATTTTGCTTTTTTGTTTTGTCATTTTCACTCTGCCTGATGTTTTCTATGTGTAGGAGGGGATCACACACACTCCTTTCAGACACACCAAAGTCTTACAGTTAGTTGGAGGGGGTTTTACTATTGGCCCTAATTATCCCCTGTACACCTCTATTTTAGGGATATACTCACCACATTGATACAGTCAATCTGGTGTAGTCCAAAGTTCGCCACCTGGGAGCAAAGTTCCAAATTTTCTCACACTAACTGGATCCCGCTGAGATCTTCTGATGTTCCAGGTGGGTGGGCCGGCCCATCTGTGGCAGTCCAGGACAGTTTTCAGTCTTGGGAGGGCCTCCTCAATGTTCCTAGTGGCAGAGCAGGCCCACGGGGGAGGTTCTGGAGAGCCTTGCCCTGAGGTAGGCTTGGGCAGAGTTCTCAGTGGCAGGGTGGGCCCTTGGTGTAGTTCTTGGGGAGCATATGCCTGAGGCCTGCTTGAGCTGAGTTCCCAGTGGTAGGGTGGGCTCCTGGTGGAGCTTCTGGGTAGCCTACACCTGAGTTGGACCTGGGCTGAGTTCCTGGTCGCAGAGCGGGGTCCTGGTGGAGCTTCTGTGGAGCCTACGCCTGAGCCAGGCCTGCGCTGAGTTCCCAGTGGCAGGGCAGGCCCTTGGTGGAGTTCACAGGGAGCTTACCCCTGAGGTGGGCTTGGGCTAATTTTCCAGTGGCAGGGCAGGCCTTATGGAGGATTTCTGAATCTATATTCATTAGGGAGATTGGCCTGTTGTTCTCTTTTTTGGTTGGATCTTTTCTGGATTTTGTATTAGGCAAATAGTTGCTTCCATGAATGACTTTGAGTGAGTTACTTCCCTTTCAATTTCATTAAAGAGTTTGAGCAGTATTGTTGTTAAATCTTCTCTAAATTTCTTGTAGAATTTAGCAATGAATCCATCAGGCACTGCTCTTTTCTTTGTTGGTAGGTTTTCAATTTCATTGACAGGTATGTTTATTTAGAATTTGTATATTTCTTGATTCAGTTTGGTAATTCATATGTATCTGGTAATCTATTCATTTCTTTTGTACTTTTCATATTATAGAATGAAGTTTCTCAAAGTAGATATAGGGGATCTTCTGGTATTCTGCAGACTCTGTTGTGATTTCATGCTTTTTATTCCTAATTGCAAGGATCTGAGTCTTTTATTTCTTTTTTGGATCAGGTTGTCCAAATTTTGACCACTTTATTTAATCTTTCAAACAATCAACTCTTTGGTTCATTGATTATTGCTTTCTTAGTCTCTGTTGCACTAATTTCTGGTCTGATATTTACAATTTTCTTCCTCCCAGATGCTTTTGGGCTTCTTGTTCTTTTTTCTCCCCAGAAGCCTGAGGTTCAACATCAAGTTGTTTATTTAAGCTTGCTCTGTTTTCCTGATGTGGGCATTCACTGCTATAAATTTTCCATGTAGGACTGCTTTCATTTTGTCCCATAAGTTCTGGTGTGTTGTACTGGCATTATTGTTTAGTTATAGCAACTGTATAATTTCTTTAATTTCATCTGTGATTCATTGGTTGTTCAGGAGGGTGCTATTTAATTTCCATGTTTTTGAAGTTCTTTCTTTCTTAGTTGGTAGAGATTTTGTTACTATGTCAATTTCATTGTCTGTTATTAATCTATTCTGGTTTTTGTAACTTCTTTGTTCAATTTTGGCAAGACATGTGTCAAGGAATTTATCAAGTCTTCTAATTCCTTTAATTTGTTGAAATATACCTTCAAAATAGTTTCTGCTATTGATTATAATAAGAATGCCCATGAAAAGGTCTGTGTGTAAGAGGTTAATAAAGAGATTCAACATGACCAAATGGAGGAGGCCCCACATTAAAGTTGCTCAGAGAAAATAAACAAAAACACAGGTATTGGAAGAAAGGGATGGCATCTTAGTATCAAAATCACTCTGAAATAAGAGGCTTGTTGATCATACAAAACAGGCATTTATAAAAAGACAGCACAGGAATCATCATTCAGTGAAGTTCCCAAAAAGCTGATGAACTGCAACAGCATCACAAAATAAATCCACATAGGATAGAGTTGGGGTATATGCTCCTTATCTCTTTTGTCTTCCTCCAAATAGAGCATGTTGCAGACTGACAGCAAATTTCACTGGCACGTATAGGAGCAAGTGACCAGAAAGCTCCTCCACCCCCAACTCTTTGCCAGTTTTTTCCAGACTATGAGAGGATTAAAAAGTAGCCTCTGACTGAGTTTGGGACCATTAATACTGAACTCATGTGCCCATTTCATGTCTGAGAGGAATACGTGGAATGTGAATGAGTCTGCAGCCCCACCAGAGAAAAACATTCCAGGGGAGCACAGCAGCAAATGTCACACACCATACCAGCTAATGGAAACCTCTAGAGATAACCAGGTGAGGCACCAAGGTGCCTGCAAAGGTATTGAGTTAAACTGCAATATTCCCCCTCACCCTGTTTCCAATAGCGTTAGAAATGAGAGACTTGCCAGTGGAGTGGAAGGGAGAAGTCTGTTCAAGATGCAGAAATGCATTTGACAAAGTCAAATACTGATTTATGATAAAAACTCTGCAGAAAATTGAAACATGAATTGATAAAAACTATGACATATCAATAGCTGACATCATACTAAAAGGACAGAAATTGAAAACTTTCACTCTAAAATCAGGAACAAGAAAAGAATGACCACTATCTCTACTCTTACACATATGGTTTGGAAAATATTAGCCAGATCAATTAGACAAGAGGAAGGAAATAGAAGAAATAAAAATAGGAAAGGGAGAATTTAAATTATCATTATTTGTGCATGATATGATGCTCTACATAAAATACTCCAGAACTCCATGAAAAGACTTCTAGATTTAATAACCAAATTCAACCAAGTAGCTTCACACAAAACCAACACAAATAAATCAGTGACATTCCTGTATACAAGTAACAAACTCCCTGAGAGAGAAATTAGGGAAAAACATCTTCCACAGTAGTATAAAAAATGAGATACAAATCAATCTAATAAAGGAAGTAAAAGACCTTTACATTAAATAGTATAGTACCCTAAAAGAAAGATATAGAAGAGGACATCAGAAAATGGAGATATCTCTTGCCCTTGGGTAAGAAGAGCCAATATGGTGAAAATGGTTATATTCCCATAATTGTTATACAGCTTTTTAATGTGATCCTGATCAAAATACCAAAAGAACATATTACATAATTAGAGAAAATTCATGAAATTCATTTGGAACCAGAAGAGACCCATAATATTAAAAGCAATTCTGGGCAACAAATGTAAGGCAAGAGCATCAAAATCTCTGACTTGAAATTATACTGTAAATTTACTGTGATAAAAAGAATGATGTGGCAAAAAAGAGAGAAAAAACAAAAACACACACTTGAGAATCAGTGAAATAGATTAGAAGATGCAGAAACAAATCCAGACACACTCAAATATCTTTGACAATGGGCTTTACTGGAAGACAAATAGCCTCTTTAATAAATGGTTCTGGATGACTTAGCTTTCCATATGCCAAAGACCAAAGCTAGATCCATATCTATTACCATGCACTAAACTGAAATCAAAATGGATCAAAGATCTAAATATTAAAACAGAAACACTAAAGCTTCTAGGTAGAATAGCTAGAACTCTTGAAAAGTTAGGTGTAGGCAAAGACTTTATGATAAAGAACCCTAAATCACACGGGAAATGTTAAAAAGAATCAATAACTGGATCTCATCTTATTAAGAAGCTTTTGCACAACAACAAAAATAATCACCAGCAGAGTTAAGAGACAGCCCATGATATGGCTAAACATTTTTTCTAAGACAAAGGAATAGTATCTAGAATATATAAAACCCAACCCCCCAAATTAAAAGATCCAATACAAAAATGAGCATCTGAAATGAATAAACACTTCTCAGATGAAGAATTGCAAATGCCAAATAAATATATGAAAAAATGTTCAGCTGGGCATTCAAGAGACATAAAGCAAAAAACCCCACCCCACCCTCAAAAGCTGAGTCCCATTTGACCCCATAAAAATGTCTTTTATAAAAAATCAGCTAATAAACAGATGCTGGTAGGGATGTGGGTAAAAAGCACACTTCTCCACCATTTGTGGGAATGTAGACTGGTACAACCTCTGTGGGAATAAGTGTGGAGATTCCTCAAAAACTAAAATTAGAGATTCCATTTTACTCAACCATTCCCCTACTTGGTATCTTCCAGACAGAACTGAAAGCAGCATACCACAGTGCTATATGAACACCTATGTGTATAGCAGCACAATTCATAATAGATACATTTTGGAAACTACCCAAATAATCATCAATTGATGAATGGATAAAGATGATGTGGTTTTTCTTTTATACAATGAAGTACTGCTTTGCTATAAAGATGGATAAAGTTGAAACATGGATGCTTCTTGAGACCATGCTCTTAAGTGAAATAAATGGTACATACATTTATAAATGTTGCATGGTTTTTCTGATGTGAGAAACAATGTATAAATAAGGGTCAAAATGTTTATAGTAGGTATTATGACAAAGGGAAAAAAATGTAAAGGGTTGCTAGGGAAAGGGAGGAAGAAGGAAGAAGGAAAAAAGTGAAAAGAAAGAGTAAATGGAAACAAAGTTTTGTAAATGAGGGAAAACTGGTTGATAGGAGGGTAGGGGAGCGGAAAGAAACAAAAATCAAGATGTACCATGTACAGGTACAAATTCCCTATCATTATTATGTATATATAAAATGTACCAACCAAATCAATTAACTTTTAAAATGTCTCCCAAAAGCCTCATGTCCTCTGAAGTGGGACTTTGCAAAGGCAGTTGAATTACGGGGACTACACTGGCTTGCTGTGAGAGATGGTTCCTGGTTAGAGATGGGTCACTGGGGGCATTATGTCCACTTTGTCTGAAATTATGTTGGCTGCTCCTGCTTGCTTTTGGACTCCAGTTGCATAAATTATTGTTTTCCAACATTTTAATTCCAGTCTATGTGTTTTTTTGTGTATAAAATGTCTTTTGCAAGTAACATAGAGTTGGATTTTGTTTTTTGATTTAGTCTGCCAATTGGTGTCATTTGATTGGAGAAGTTAATACCATATAATTGAACATTATTATTGTCAGATTTTACTAATTTTTGGCATTGCAATTTTTAAAACTGCAGATTCTTTTCTATCTTTCATTCATTTAACTACTTTTTCAGTTAAATAAATTCTTTCTTTGGGTTTTTTGGTGACATTGCTGTTTCAGTTTAGAATGTCCTTAATTATTTTCTGCAGTGCTGGTTTTGTAGTCACAGATTCTTCAGATTTTCTATCGTATGGAAAGTTTTTTTCCCCTTGGAAATTTACATGGAAGAAATTTTTACCTATATTTGCATGACAATTTTGTAGCATATATTAAACTGAAATTGGAAACTATTTTCATTTAGTGCTTGAAAAAACTGCTCTAAGCTCTTCTGACCTTAAGGATTTTGTTGAGAACTTCTGTGAATTCTGATAGATTTGTCTTATAAATTATTTGGTGGTTTTAACTAATGGTTTTTAGTCTCTCTCCCTCCCCCTCCCCTGGTCTCCATCTTCATCTCTATCTCTGTCTCTCCCTCTCTGTACTAAAATTCCATGATTTTGAGTATCATGTATCATGGAGAGGTTCTTTCCTCATTTGTCTATTTGGAGTTCTAAATTCCTCATTGACCTGAGTATGCATCTCTAGATTTGGAAAGTTTTCTGCAATAATTTTAAAGAATTTTTTAAACATTTAGTATTTTTTCTAACCCTTTCTTGATTCACAAGTCTTAGGTAAGTTCTTTTATAGTCATCTATGTCCTCTTAATCAACTTTTCATGATTTTTTGCTGTTTGTAGGGTATTGCTGATTAAGTAATTTACCTCATCATTCTTGTACTCTAGTCCTAAAATTCCCTCTTCTGATTGGTTATTTCTATGAAATGCTTTCATTTGTATTTCATTTCCAGGATTTTTCTTTACTAAAATGGTCATCCACACCTTTCATCATCGTCTTTAATTAAATCAGATATTTGTTCCTATCTTTTAGGCTTAATGAGAATCTCATTAATAAAATCTTTTTCTTTTCCTTTCTTGTCTTTTGAGACAGAGTTTCACTATGCAGTTCAGGCTGCCCTTGAACTTACAGCAATTCTCCTGCCTCAGCCTCTCGAGTGCTGAGATTACAGACATGAACCACCATGCCTGGCTTTTTTTTTTTTTGTCTTTTTGTTAAATCTTCATTTCTTACTATCTTCCTTTTGAACTCATATGTAAGTATGCTTAGGTTTTTTTTTTTTGATTCCTTCAAACATTTAAAGCATTTGCTTCGGAATTCTTTTCTTGGAACTCCCTCTACCTCCATACTTATGAGATCAGATATTTGGAGAGTTATAAATTTTTTGAACCATCTCATGGCTTTATTTTTAAAAATGATTCTTGAGTTTGTGCTGAATGCTGTAGATTAGTTGGATTAGAGTGCTCTACTATTATAATAAAAGTCTTCAGCACTTCAGGAGGAGATAACAGCTACTGGAAATACCAACATCCAAAGAAACAGCCATATATTTATATATAGTTTAGAGCTTGTTTAGCAAGTTTTCTACTTTTTCAATAAGATAGGAATATAATGAATTATCAATGGTAGAGAAAAGGCTAGGAATAGGAAAAATGAAAAAATGATTTAAAAAAATAATTAAAGAAGATAAATTGAGAAAAATACTAGACTAAAAAGAAGCAGAAGAAGAGCAAAAAAAAGAGAGTACTTTTTTGATGGTATTATTTTTATATCCATAAACAAGGAGTGAAGGAGAGGAATTTGAAGGGATATGTGTGAATATTGAGAGAAAGGAGTTAAAGGAAGGATTTATAAGTGAGAATTAGGACAGTCAGTATTGAGACTTCAACCAATTAACAAACTAGCAGAAAAGCTATGTTTGAAGCCTTGAGCAATAAGAAGAACATGACATGTCAGTGTGAAACACTGTGGAAACACAGATGATATTTAGCACACATACAGCACTGTTTCTAAGCATATGTTTCTCACATACATTCTAAAGGAATTATTAAATTTTTGTAGTAGCTTTTCTATACAGAGAAAGAAAGAGGGAGTGTGGAGATACTTGTGAGATATGAGAGGGAAAGTGCTGTAAGAGAATGGGGGCAGGAATTTAATGCAAGTGAAAGAGGACACAGGGAGATTGTGTCCAATTAATGATATAACAGAAATATTAATTTTAGAATTGTATTAAACAATATTTTGGAAGGGAACATAATACAAGATGTTAAAATACTTGAGTGTTGAAATCAATTCTAATAGTTTATTATAAAAAACAGGAATAAATAGAGAGAAAAGAATAATATTATGAAAATAGCTATTATACCAAAATTGTTATACAGATTCAATGCAATCCCAATTAAAATATCACTACCATGCCTCATAGATCTGGAGAAATTGCTCCTAAAATTCATCTGGAACCAGAAGAGACCTAGAATAACAAAGGAAATTCTGAGCAACAAAGGCAAGGCAGGAGGCATCACAATCCCTGACTTGAAGTTATACTACAAAGCTACTGTAGTAAAATCAACATGGTACTGGAATAAAAACAGAAGATCAATGGAATAGATTATAAGATATAACTACAACTACAAACACACTCAGCCACCTTACCTTTGATAAAGGGGCCAGACATCTTCACTGGAAGAAAGATAGTCTCTTTAATAAGTGGTGCTGGAAAAATTGGCTCTCTGTATGACAAAAACTAAAACTAGACCCATGCCTATCACCACGTACTAAACTAAAGTCTAAATGGATCAAAGATCTAAATGTTAAAACAGAAACACTAAATATGCTGGAAGACAAAGTAAGTAGAAATCTCGAGGACATAGGAGTAGGTAGAGAATTCATGAACAAGAATCAAACCTCACACAAAATACTTCCCAGAATCAATAACTGGGATCACATTTTATTAGAGTTTCTGCATATTGAAAGAAATCTCCAGCATAGCGAAAAGAAAACCCACAAATTGGAAAAAATCTTAGTGAACTGTCCCTCAAAGGACTTCTATATAGAACATATAAAGAATTAAAAAAAATCAGATCCCTGAAATTCATGGGCATTTGAGATGAATACACAGTTCTCAGGTGAAGAAATATAAATGGCAAATAAATACATGAAAAGATGTTCATCATCATTAGTCATTAGAGAAATGCAAATTAAAACCACACTGTGATTTCATCTCACTCCAGAAAGAATGGCCAGGATAAAGAAAACTACCAACAACAAATGCTGGAGAGGCTGCGGGGAAAAAGGAACTCTTCTGCACTTTTGGTGGGAGTGCAGACTGGTGCAGCCACTGAGGTCAGTCTGGAGGCGCCTCAAAAAGCTGGGATTGGAAGTCCCTTTTGACCCAGCTATTCCACAGCCCAGAAGTGAAAACATCATATCACAGTGATATATGTGCACCCATGTTTATGACAGCACAATTTGTAATAGCCAGATCTTGGAAACAACCTAAATGCCCATCAACTGAGGAATGGATAAAAAAATTGTGGTACTTTTATGCAATGGAGTACTATTCAGGTATAAAGAATGATCACATTAAGATATAAATCAATGGATGCAACTTGAGCCCATACTCATAAGTGAAATAAATCAAACTCACATGTGTAAATACTGTATAGTCTCTCTAGTGTAACAAAAGGTAAGAGTACATAAGATTTTATGGTAATCATGGTTTCCCATTATATTGCTTTGAAGTTTTGTATTCATGGGTTGGATCAGTTTTAATCTGTTTTGTTTGATTTTATTTTGTGTGATGGTACGAACAGCTATTTTGAGGAAAACAAGACATTATGGAAGCCATTGCTAATTTACTATCATCTTGCTTTGAAGTCCTACCATGCTTTTGTTCTTCTGTTTTGATTGGTTCTATCCTGTTGTGTCTTATTAGGTTTTATTGTGTATGATGGTATAAACAACATTTTTAAGGAGAATGAGATATTATAGTAGTCATTGTTCATTTCCTGTTATTTGGTTTTGAATGTCCTGTAATGCTTTCATTTTCTTGAATGGTTTTATACTATTTTGTTATGTTTGATATTAGCATGTGTAAAGGTATGCTCAACTATTTTGAAGAAAAGAGACATTATGGTAGCTACCATTTATATCCAGTTGTCTTGTCCTGATGTGCTATGTTGCTTGCATTGTTCTGTTCTCTTAGGTTTTATTCTTTAAAAAAAAAGAAAAACAAGAAAAAATAAAGAAAAGAAAGAAAAATGAGAAGGAGAAGTCAAGAAATAGGAAAAGGCATGAAAATAGGGAGAAAAATAACAAAGTTAAGGAAAAGATAAAATTATAGATGGAAGGTAAGAGAAGAGTTAAGGAACTTTGTGTAAGATTCTCATTGATAAATCATCTATTGAAAATTAGTAAAAATTGAAAAATTGAAAATGATTAAACTTTATTGTTGAATTTCTGAATTCACCAAATCTAAAATATACTTTTAAAAAGCATTCAAAGAAAGCAAGTGTCATTATGGAGCCACAGTTGGTGTCCTGTTGTCTTGTTGTGAAGTCCTGTGTTGCTTGCATTGTTCTGTTCTGATTTGTTTTGTTCTGTTTTGTTTTCTTTTGTTTTATTCTCCTTAAAATAAAAAAAGCTAAATAAAAATATCATTGGAAAAGTAAAAAAAAAAATTCATGAGCCATATAAAATGTAATGTTTTATGTTATACATTTCTACAAACTGATGTTATCTTTTAGAGTATGGTATTTGACAAAAATGCAATGAAATTAAATACTTAGAATAGACAAATAGATCAATTGAAAATGTAGAGATTCCAGAAGTAGATCTATCCAGAAATGATAGTATTTCAAAAAATGATGCTGGACCAACTGGACATACAGAAGCAAGAAATAAATTTAGATGCAGATGTATCCATCTCTTAACATTAACTTAAAATTAATCATAGACATAGATATAAAACACAAATCTATAAAATTGATAGTTGATAATATAGGATAAACTGTGGATGACCTTGGTTATGGCAATGTCTTTTTACATTTGACACCAAAAGAAGTAACTGATAACCTGGATTTCATTAAGATAAAAACGTAATGATTACATTAATCAAGGGGAGCTGGTACATGTATTGACTCATCTTAATTCTTCTCACATTCCCTTTCTCTTCTCCTCTACCCTCAATCTCTTGGTCAATTTTCCATTTGCAACAGATTTATCATCCTAATTATTATTATATTTTATTTTAGTTTTTAAATTTGTTTATACTTTGGGTTTCTCATTTAAGAGAAACTATGTAATATAAAACTTGGGTGTCTCATTTATTTCACTTAACATTATGATCTCGAATAGCATCCATTTGCCTATAAATGACTCAAATTTATCTTTTTTATGGCAGCATAGTACCCTATTGTGTGTAAATAAAACATTTTATTTATCATTTCATTTGGGATGTACATATAAGCTGCTTCCAATTTTAACTGATATGAATTATGCTGTTATACATGGATATAGTGTATCACTGTAATATGATGTCTTTGATAAAGATGCTTAGAGGGGAATAGCTAGGTCAAATGCAATTTCTCATTTCAGTTTTTGGGAAATTTCCATACCAGTTTTCATAGTGGTTGCACTGGTTTGGTTTCCCATAAAAAACGCAGAAGGGTTCCTTTTCCCCACAATCACAACACCTATTGTTATTATTTGATTTCTTTATTTTATAGAAAAAAGGTAAAACAATTTCATAACAATAATAGGAGAATAACAAGAGTTAATACACTGCATATTTTCATGTTAAAGTAGTTACTTAGAGTACAATCTATGGGCATAAAAAGTTCTCAATCAATATTAACAGGAACCTTTATTTTAAATAAAATAAAAGACACTAATAGTATAGATAACTTGAATTTCTTTCTCTTTTACTTTTCATCTTTTCCACTTTCCCTCATCCTGGTTCCTTTTTCATTTTAAATAATTTCTTCCCATTTCACAATATCTATTATACATTTTGTATCTTATTTACTCTTTCAGTATCTCATGTCAGGGAGGCAATATGATGCTTATACATGTGAGTCTGATTTATTTCACTCATGAATGTGGTCTCAGTTGCATCCATGTACCTATAATTATCTTGTTTCTCTTTTTTATGTCTAAGTAATACTTCATTGTATAAAAATACCACATCTATTTTCATTCATTTCTCAGTTGATGGGCATCTGAGTTTACCCCCAAGATTATCTATTACAACATGAGTGTATGATATGATGTTTTTAATTGTTCTGGGAAGATACCCAGAAGGAGAATATCTGGATCAAACAGGACCTCTAATCCTAGCTTTTTGAGGAATCTATATACCAATTTCTACAGTGGCTGCACCAGTCTGCACTTCCAACAGTAGAGAAGCTCCTCTAGCATTTGTTATTGGTTGATTTTTTGATAACAGTTCTTTCTGGATTGAAATAGAATCTGAGGGTTCTTTTAATTTGTGTCTCTTGAATGACAAATGATGATGAACATTTATTCACATATTTATTTGTCTTTTTATTTCTTCATCTATGAAGTGTATATCCATCTCAGATTCCCATTTTAGATTGGACCTTTGAATTTGAGGGGTCTGAGTTTCTTCAGTTCTTTACCATATTCTAGATAGAAGACTTGTCTGAGGGACAATTGACTAAAATTATTTCCTACTTTGTGGATTATCTTTTCACTCTGTTGGTGATTTCTTGTAAGGTGCAAATAGTTTTTAATAAGATGACAGTTTGTCTTTTGTGAACAGGAATGCTATTTAGTTTTTGAGTGTTGACTTTGTATTTAACTATGTTATGGGATTTGCTTATTAGATCTAGAAATTATTTTTTGGAGGTTTTCATTGTAGAGTATCATGTCATTTGCAAACAATGATAATTTAATTTCTTGCTTTCCTACCCGTATTCTTTTTATTGTTTTCCTCTTGTCTAATTGCTCTGCCTGGTGTTTCCAGAACTATATTGAATAGGAGTCATGATAGTGGACATTCTTGTCTTGCTCCTGATTTCATAGTGAAAGTTTTCTGTTTTTGTGGGTTTAGTATAATGTTGGCAGTTGGTTTGTCATAGATGGCTTTTATAAGATTGAAGTTAAGACCATCTATTCTGATTTTCTGTAGGGTTTTTATCATGAATGAGTGTTGGACTTTACCAAAAGCTTTTTATTCACCTATTGAGAGAATCGTGATTTTTGTGTTTGGCTCTGTTGATGTGGTGTATTACATTGATTGATTTGTGTATGTTAAACAGTACGTGCATTCCTGGTATAAATCTCACTTGGTCAGAGTGTATTATATTCTTGGGGATTTGCTGTATTCTGTTTGCTAGTATCTTATTGGGGATTTTTGAACATATGTTCATTAGGGAGATTGGTCTGTAGTTTTTTTTTTTTTTTTTGGTTGGGTTTTTCCTTGGTTTCAATATTAGAGCAATACTTGTCTCTAGAAATGAGTGAGGGAGAATTGCTTCCCTTTCAATTTCATTAAAGACTATCAGAAGCATTGGTATTTCATTTTCTCTAAATTTCTTGTAGAATTAAGCAATGAATTAATCAGAACCTAGACTTTGTTAGTAACTTTTAAATTAAATTTTCAATTTTATTAACTGATGCTTGGTTATTCAGAATTTTTATATCTTCTTGATTTGGTATTGGTAATTCATACATATCTAGGAATGTTTTCTATCCTATGGGAGTAAGGAGTTTTGAAGAAGGTATTGAAGATCTGAATTTCTACAGGATTAGTAGTGATTTTAACTATTGCATTCCTAATTGCATGAGTTTGAGTTTTTCTTTCCCTTTTTTAAAGTTTGTTGAGATACATCAATTTTATTTATCCTTTCAAATAACTAACTTTTCAGTTCATTAATTCTTTGTATTGTTTTCTTAATCTCATTTGTGTTAATTTCTGCTCTGATTTGTAGAATATCTTCTATTGTATGGGCTTTGAACTTGAGTTGCTCTCCTTTGTCTAGAAATTTGAAGTGCAACATCAGGTTTTTCATCTGTGTTAATTCTGTTTTCCTGATGGTAGTATTCACTACTATTAAATTTCTCTTTTAGGACTGCTTACATTGTGTTCCACAGGTTGTGGTATGTTTTATTTGCATTTTTATCTAACTGTAGATATTGTTTCATTTCATTAATTTTATCTGTGACTCATTGATTTTTCAAGAGGGTGTTATTTAATTTCCATGTGTTTATGGAGCTTTTGAAGTTTCTTGTGCCATTAATTTCCAGTTTCACCGCACTATGATCAGATAGTATGCATGGGATAATTTCAATTACTTTGCATTTACTTAAGCACTTTCTGTGATCTAGTATATGATGTATTTTAGAGAATGTCCCATGTGCAGCTAAGAACAATGTGTATTTTGATGTTGGATGGAACACTCTGTAAATATTTACTAAGTCCATTTGTTCAGAAGTTTGTTCAATTCTAATATTTCTTTGCTGATTTTTTTAGTCTAGTTCATATATCTCTTTGTGACAATGAGGTATTAATGTCCCCTGTTGCAATTGTGTTATTGCTTATTTGATTTTTTTGTCTACTAATATTTGTCTAATACAGCTAGTGCTACCATATTTGGGGCATATATATTTTTGATTGCTAGCTCTTCTCTTAAGTGTTTATCCTAACAAGTATATAGTGATTGTCTTTATCTCTTTTGATCATTCTTAGTTTAAAGTTCACATTGTTAGTGAACAGAATAGCTTCCCTGCCTTTTCTGGGGTTCCTATTGCATGGAGTATTGTTTTGCATCTTTTGACTTTCAGTTTATGAATTTGTTTATGAGTTAAATGTTTTTCTTGTATACAGTATATCGTTGGATCTTGTTTCTTGATCTATGCTGCCAGTCTTTTGATTAGTGAATTGCAACCATTTACATTGGTTATTATAACTGATATTTATTTACTAATCTTTATCATTATTTTCCTATTGTCATTTCTCTGCTTTTCCCCTCTGTTTAATTGTTTGCTCTGCCTGGTGGTTTCTTTCTGTTGTTGTTCTCAGAATTATGGTCATTTTTATCTCTATCTAGAAGGTCTTTCAGTACTCTTTGTCGGGTTGGTAGTCATGAATTTCTTCAGTTGTTCTTTGTCATGGAAATATCTTATTTCTCTGCTAATTTTGAAAGATAGTTGTGTAAGGTACATCAATCTGGGTTGGAAGTTGTTTTCTTTCAGGACTTGAAGTACTTCACTCCAAGCTCTTCTTGACTTGAAGGTTTGTGTTGAGAAGTTAGCTGTCATTCTGATGGGCTTTCTTTATATGTGATCTGTTTTTCTCTAATAGCTTTTAATAATCTGTTTTTGTGCTGAATTTATGGAATCTTGATTATTGTTTGAGTTTAGATGTATTTTGGTCATGACCAATTGACCTCAGCTTATTTGTATACAAGATTCTCTTTCTGTATGTTAAATTCTCTTCTGATATTTGGAAAATTTTCTGCTATTACTTCTGCAAAGAGTCTTTTTATGTCCTTTGTTTTAACTCCTTTTTAATTGATAGCTATTAGTTTTATATTGTTTTTCTTTGACTCATATTGCAGCTTTGAATTGTTATTTCCTGATCCATTGTTATTTTTAAGAGGTCTTTCCTTTCATGATCACTGGTTGGGATCCTGTCTTCAAGGTTTGAAAATCTATTTGTTTCCTATATTATTCATTCAAGGTTTTGATTATTTTCCTATGTTCTTCTATTTTTTAAATCTATGTATACTCTAGATGTGCCGAGCAATTCCTTCATTATGTTTGCATTTCTGTTTTTTTACCTGAGAGTTTTTAAAATTATTTTTATTTTGATGATAATAAAACTAAACCAAGCAAAACAGAATAGAGTTAATCAAAACAAAACAATAAACTTGGTATAAGACTTCAAAACAAGATAAGAGGAAACCTACAATGGCTTCTGTAATGTCTCTGTTATTTTCAAAATAACTGCTCATACTTTCAGGCACAACAAAACTAAAGAAAACAGAATAGAATGAAACCAATCAAAACAAAATGATGAAATCAGTACTAGGCTTTGATACAAGATACTAGGAAATCAATAATGGCAACCGATGTTTTTTGTTATCTTTGAAACAGCTACCCATACCATCAAATACAATAAAATCAAACATAATAAAGCATATCAATACCAGAATAATTAGAAAAATTAAAATAATACAGGGTTTTAAAATATGGTAATAGTTTAACAATGGCTACTGCCTTTCTTTTTCAGACATTTCCTCCCCTTTCACTTTCACAATATTTATCATGCATTTTAGGTCACACCAACTCCTTTAGTTTTTTTTTATTTAAAGGGAAAAAAACAGAAAAGGGTAGAGATATTACAGAATTTAAAAAAAAGATAAACAGTAAGAAATCACTAGTTGATAAATTACATATTGTCCTTTTAGAAATAGTTGTTCAAGTTACAAAATTAAAGTATACAAAGTGTAAATTCAGGCAGTGAGACTGCAAAAAGATTGGTTCAACAATCCAACAAGAACTTAGAAATATAGTTATCAATCCTACACACTTAAATATACATGCAGTTATATCTTTTATAGCACTTCCTATTTGCTATCTTTGTTACATAGCAATTACACATTTTAAAAATTTCTTTTAAAGAGAAAAAGAAAAAAAGAAAAACAGAAAAAAGAGTAGCAACAATACAGAATTCTAAAAGAAGAAAGAAAAAAGAGAAAGAAAACACTAAGAAATCACTAGTTGATAAACTACATATTGTCATCTTGGATATAGTTGTTCAAGTTACAAAATTAAAGGATACATGTTGACATTCAAACAGTGAGACTGCAAACAGTTCTGCTCAAAGATCCAACAAAGATTCAGCAATATGGTCATCTCTTTTACACACTCAAACATACATGCAGTTATATCCCTTAGAACCCTTTCTTTTCCTCTCTTTTTTACAATAGCAATTACACATTTTGGGTTTTACTACTCTTATAGTTCTTATTACTTTTTACACTAGAGACATAATGTGATATTTATAAATATGATTCTTATTTATTTCACTAATGAGGATAGTCTCAAGTTGTCTCCTTTTACCTATGAAGGCCTCAAGATCATCCTTCTTTACAGCTGAGTAATATTCAATTGTGTAAAAATACCACATCTTTTCATCCACTCTGCGGTTCATGGGCATCTTGGTTGTTTCCAAGATTTAGCTATTACAAATTGTGCTGCTACGAACATGGGTGCACATATATCACTGTGATATGAACTTTTTAGTTCTTCTGGGAAAATACCAGGAGGGGAATAGCTGGATTGAATGGAGCTTTCAATCTTAGTCTTCTGAGAATTCTCCATATGGATTTCCATAGTGGTTGCACCAGTCTACACTCCCACCAACAGTGGAGCAGTGTTCCTTTTTCCCTGCAGCCTCACCAACATTTGTTATCAGTTGATTTCTTGATGGCAGCTATTCTTTCCAGAGTGAGGTGAAATCTCAGTGTTGTTTTAATTTGCATTTCTCAAATGACCAGTGATGGTGAACATTTCTTCATGCATTTATTTGCCATTTGTATATCTTTCTCTGAGAACTGTGCATTCATCTCAGATGCCCACTTTTGTAGAGGGTCTTTGAGTTTGGGGAGCTTGACGTTTTTCAATTCTTTATATATTCTGGATATAAGTCCTTTGTCTAAGGGGTTGCAAGCTAAAATTCTTTCCCACTCTGTGGGTTTTCTTTTCACTCTGTTGATGATTTCTTTAGAAATGCAGAAACTTTTCAATAATATGAGATTCAAGTTGTTGATTCTTTGAAGTGTTTTCCATGCAGTTTGCGTTTTGTTCATGAATTCTCTGCCTACCCCAATGTCTCCAAGACTTCTACCTACCTTGTCTTCCAGTAGATTTAGTGTTTCTGTTTTAATATTTAGCTCTTTGATCCATTTAGACTTTGGTTGTGTGCATGGTGATAGGCAGAACTAAGTTTCAGTCTTTGGCATGTGGAGAGCCAATTTTTCCAACACCATTTATTAAAGAGGCTATCCTTCTTCCAGTGGACATATTTGGCTCCTTTGTCAAATATCAGGTTGCTGAGTTTCTTTGTAGTTATGCTTGCATCTTCTAATCTGTTCCAATAGACCTGTTTCTCAGGTCTATTTCTTTGCCAGTATCAAGCTGATTTTATCACTGTGGCTTTATAGTAATGTTTCACGTCAGGAATAGAGATGCCTCCTGCCTTGCTTTTGTTGCCCAGAATTGCCTTTACTATTCTAGGTTTCTTCTGTTTCCAAATGAATTTTAGGAGTGTTTTATCTAGATCTGTGAGGTATGTCAATGGTATTTTGATTGGGATTGTGTTAAATCTGTATAATAGTTTTGGGAGTATGGCCATTTTCGCAATGTTGGTTCTTTCAGGCAAGAGCAAGGAATATCCTTCATTATCTAATATCCTCTTCAATCTCCTTTTTCAGTGTAGTATAATTTTCAGCATATAGTTCTTTTACATTCTTAGGTTGATTCCTAAGTATTTCATTTTTTAAGATGTTATTGTAAAGGGTGATATTTCCATAATTTCTCTCTTGGTGAGTTTTTTGTTTGTGTACAGGAATGCTATTGATTTTTGAGCATTGACTTTGTAACCAGCTACACTGCTGAACTTGTTCATTACCTCTAGTAGTCTTTTAATGGAGATGTTTGGGTCTTCTAAAGAGAGTATCATGTCATCTGCAAATAGTGATAATTTAACTTCTTCTTTTCCTATCTTTATTCCTTTTATTTCTCTCTCTTGTCTGCTTGTCCTATCTAGTGTTTCCAGAACTATATTAAAAGGAGTGGTGATAGTGGACATCCTTGTCTTGTTCCTGATTTTAAAGTGAAAATCTTCAGTTTTGTCCATTTAGTATAATGTTAGCTGTTGGTTTGTCATAGATGGCCTTTACAAGGTTGAGGTAGACATTGTGTATTCTGAGTTTCTGAAGGATTTTTATCATGAACATGTGTTGGACTTTGTCAAAAGCTTTTTCTACATCTATTGAGATGACCATGTGGTTTTTGTTTTTGGCTCTGTTGATGTGGTGTATTACATTTATTGATTTGCATATGTTAAACCATCCCTACATTCCTGGAATGAACGCCACTTGCTCATTATGTATCATCTTTTTGATGATTAGCTGCATTTTATTTGCCAGTATTTTATTGAAAATCTTTGCATCAATGTTCATTAGTGAGATTGGCCTATAGTTCTCTTTTGGTTGGATCTTTCTCTGGTTTGGTATCTGGTTTTGGTATACTTGCCTCCAGGAATGATTTAGGGAGGATTGCTTTCTTCTCAATTTCATTGAAGATTTTAAGGAGTATTGGTATAGAATCTTCTCTAAAGTTCTTGTAGAATTCAGCTGTGAATCCATTAAGACCTGGGCTTTTTTTTTTGGTAAGTTTTTAATTACATTTTCAATTTCAATAGCTGATATTGGGTTGTTTAAAATTGCTATATCTTCTTGGTTGAGCTTTGGTAGTTCATATGTTTCTAGAAATATGTCCATTTCCTCTGTGTTTTCCACTCTATGTGAGTAAAGATTTTTCAAAGTAGGTATTCATGATCTTTTGAATTTCCATGGGATATGTAGTAATTTCCCCCTTTTCAGTTCTTATTGTGTGAATTTGGATTTTTTCTTTCTTTCTTTCTCTTGATAAGGTTAGCTAGGGGTTTGTTAATTTTGTTTATTCTCTCAAAAAACCAGTTTTTTTGAGTCATTAATTCTTTGTATTTTTTTTAGTTTCAATTGCAATGATTTCTGCTCTAATCTTTACAATTTCCTCTCTTTTATGAGCTTTAGGTTTAGCTTGCTCTTCTTTTTCTAGATGAGATGGTGCATTAGGTTGTTTATTTGTGTTCATTCTGTTTTCTTGATATGACTATTTATTACTATATATTTCCCTTTTTTGGACTGCTTTCATTGCATCCCACAGGTTACAGTATGTTGTTTCTGTGTTTTCATTGAATTGTAGGTACTGCTTCATTTCTTCTTTAATTTCATCTGTATTCCACTTATTGTTCAAAAGATTGTTATTTAATTTCCATATATTTATGCAGGTTTTACAGTCTTTTGCCATTAACTTCCAATTTCAGTGTACTATGGTCAAATATTATGCATGGGATGATTTCAATATCTTTTCAGTTACTTAAGAGTATTTTATGGGATAATATATGGTCTATTTTGGAGAATGTCCCATGCACAGCTGAGAAGAATGTGTATTCTGATGTGGTTGGGTGGAACACTCTGTAAACATCAACTAAGTCCAATTGCTCATAGGTGTCATTCAGTTCTGTTATTTCTTTGCTGACTTTTTGTCTAGTTGATCTATCTCTTTGTGACAATGGGGTGTTAAGGTCCCCTGTTATAATTGTATTCTTGTGTATTTGGTTTTTCATGTCCATTAGTATCTGTTTTATATAGTTTGGTGCTCCTGTATTTGGTAAATATATATGTATCATTGTTAGTTTTTCCCCTTGAATTTTTCCACTAAAGAGTATGTAGTGACCTTCTTATCTCTCTCTCTTTTTTTGTAGGTACTGAGGATTGAAATCATGACTGTGCACTTGCAAGGCAGGAGCTTATGCTGCTGAGCTAAATCCCCAGCCCCGACCTTCTTATCTCTTTTAATCATTTTAGATTTGAAGTTCACTTTGTGTGGAAATAGAACAGTTACCCCTGCTATTTTCTGGGTTCCTGTTGCATGTAATACTGTTTTCCATCCTTTGAATTTTAATTTATGAGTTTCTTTTTGGTTCAGATGTTTCTTGTATACAGCATATTGTGGGATCATGTTTCTTGATCCATTCTCTCATGCCATTTCTTTTAATAGGTGAATTGAGGCCACTTACATTTATGGATAACACTGATATATAATGGCTTGACTTTGCCATGTTATGTTCCAGTTGTTTGCTTCCTGCTTTTCCCCCTTTTTTACTTTCTTGTCCTACCTGCTGGTTTCTTTCTGTTGTTGTTCTGGGGATTGTGGTCATTTTTATCTCTGTGTAGCATGTCTTTCAGTACTCTTTCTAGGTTCATTTTGGTGGACGTGAATTTCTTCATTTGTTCTTTGTCATGGAAGTATCTTATTTCTCCATTAAATTTGAATGAAAATTTTGCTGGGTACATCAGTCTGGGTTGAAAGTTGTTTTCTTTCAGGACTTGAAATACCTCACTCCAAGCTCTTCTTGACTTGAGAGTTTGTGCTAAAAAGTCTGCTGTGATTCTAATGGGCTTTCCTTGATAGGTGAGTCTTTTCTCTAACAGCTTTTAGTATTCTATTTTTATGCTGTATGTCTGCGATCTTAATTATTATATGTCTGGGTGTGGATTTATGTTGATTGTGACTGTTTGGTGTTCTATATGCCTCACTTATCTGCATATTAGATTCTTTCCCCATGTTTGGGAAATTTTCTGCTATTATTTCTGTAAATACTTTACGTATGTCCTTTGCCTGGACTCCTATATCTTCACTGCAGTCTGGGGCAGTTTAGGCCTGTGGCAGCTTACCTGGTATTCTTGCTAGAAGGGCGGGCCCAGCAGAAGCAGTCTGGGGCAGTTTTAGGACAGGAGTGTGCTTCTGCAATATTCCCAGTTGGAGGGCAGTCCCAGCAGAAGCAGTCCAGCACAGTCTTAGGCCTGGGGGAGGCCTCTGCGATGTTCCCAGTGGAAGGGCAGGGCCTCCTTTAGTTTTTTTATACTAGGGAGACAATAGGATGTTCACCCATTTCACTCTGAATCATTTTATCCATGAGAATAATCTCAGGTTGTAACCATTTACCTACAAAAGCCTCAAATTTATCTTCCTTTATAGCTGAATAGTTTTCCATTGTATAAAAGTACCATGTCTTATCCACTCTGCAGCTCATGAGAAAGCTACCCCCACTTCTTTCTGGTTCCCTGTCATATAAATAATCATTCTTTCTCCTTTGACTTTCAGTCTATGAACCCTCTTTTCAATTAAATGTGTTTCTTGTATAAAGCATATTGATGGATTCTGTCTTCTGATCTACTTGGCCTGTGGTTTTTTTTGTTGGTGAATTGAAGCCATCTGCATTAATGGTAATGGCCCAAATGCACTGGTTCATCTCTGCCATGCTATTTTCTTGTCATTTGGCTGCCTATATTTCCACTCTATTCAGTTGTCTGCCCCACTCAGCCTCTGCCGTTGTCTACATCTCCTGGACTTGCTCTGTGTGGGCTGGAGGCCAGAGACTGCCTTTTGTTTTTTCATCTTGACATATTTCTGGGTTCTTCCAGATAAGTGAGTAGTGGGATGCCAGGCACTTCCTGCACTGGCTAAAATTTCCCCAAAGCATGAATGTTTGGTTCTCTTGACCAGTGCTAGCTATGGGTAGCTGAAGGTGGCCATTGAGTATACTGGTGCAAGGCTGGCTGCTGATTTTCCCTTCTTGTGCTGGCTACCAGTGGTAGGGAGTCTCCATGATGGCTAGAGTGCATTCAGGGGAGGACTGGCCCCATTTTGCAAACTGAGCTGGATATTGGTGAGAAAACTCCAAAATGGTGGCTCATGAGAGATTTTTTTCTCATCTGATTTCCTCTATAACCTAATGGATTTTGTTCTTTATTTAGGTTACTATGATTTCAGAAATTTCAGTTGTGTGTCTTCCATTTTTCTCTATCTCAATAACTCCTGGACTTGTTCTGGATGGGCTGGTTGTTTGAGACTACATTTTGCTTCTGTGTCTTGTCATTTTCTTTGTCAAAAAAAATTTTTTTTGTATTCGTACTTTCAAGTTTTTGTATGGTAGCTATATCACTAGTATCAAGGTCTCTCAAGGAAAAGTCTGTTTTTCATGGCTATCTTCTGTTTCTAAGAGGTTTTTGGTGTGTACCTTAAACTATAGCAGCAAAATCTGTAGTTTTATAATAGAACTAGCCATAAATTAGGAGCCATATGCAAAGTATTTCCCTTTGTTAGGGTGATTTTATTTTGTGGTGGGGAAATGTAAGAAGGATAGTGGATAAAACAAAGTTAGCTGAAAATGAAGTAGAAGCAAGTTGGGAGGAGAAAGAATGACTATGCAAGCTTTTGGAAGAGAAGAGAATAGAAAAGAAAGAATTAAGAGTATGTATGAGATTATTATGAACTTGACTTATTGTCCCAGTCTCTGGATTTGTGGGATGGGATTAGTTTTCTGTGGCTGGAGTCTCCCCAGCCCTTTAGAAAAGTGAAAAAAATAAGAAAAAAGGAAAAATGAAAAAGAAACAAAAATTGATAATAAAGAGAATAAAAAGAAAAAGAAAAAGAGTGGCAACACACACCTGCTTCTATTTTGTGTTGTTATACACACCCACAAAGTTTGTTCACCTAAATTAATTCCTGTTGATTTGTATTGTTCCAACTTTTCCACCTCACTAGTTCTGCCTATCTGTCATGTGCAACCTAGTCAGGGTCCTATTGGTCCTATTGGTGTTCATCGAGTTGCTTGGGGTTCCACCAATGCAGAGGGGAGAAGCTGGTCATTTCAATTCTTCCTGGCTGATTGCTGATCCACACTGTAGAGGAGAGAAGCCAGACACCTGGATTCCTCTTATCAGGCTGGTTTCCAATTCTGTGATGCTATTTGCTTTCTTAATAATGGCCCTTTCTCCTTCTGTAAGATAAAATCTGTGATGTTTACTTTGCATTTCTCTAATGGCCAGTGGCACCATGCATTTCTTTACATATTTATTGGCTCATAATAGCAAAAGCAATCCTGGGAAAAAAGGAGAACACATAGGAACCCTCCACTTGAAGTTATGATATAAAGCTAATGTGATAAAACAACAATAACAATGAAACCAGTATGGCATTGGCACAAAAATAGATATAAGGATAAGTGGAACAGAATAGAGGATGCAGAAGCAACCTCAATCAATGACAAACAAAATGAATATATAGTTGATCTTTTAAGTAAGATAGTGTTTGTTTTAAAAAGTTAGTTGTACCAATATTTGGTGTATATATATTTAAAATTATTATCTCTCCCTGTCAAATTATTTTAACTAATATGTAGTGACTTTCTTTGATTCTCATCGTTTTCAGCTTGAAGTTTATTTTGTTTGAGAATAAAGTTGCTACCCTTATTTGTTTTCTGGATTCTGATACATAAGATATTGTGTTTTATACATTGGTTTTTAATCTCAATTTATTTATTTATTTATTTATTTAATGGTTGCATGTTTACAGTACATAATAATTACATTTCTTCTTAGGCACTGGTACATGTATACAACACATATTAATTCTGTTTTCATTCCCTTTCCTTTCCTACCCTCTGCTTTACTCTGCTTCTCTCCATCTCTTACCTTCTTTCTTTTTGCAAAATCTGTCTCCTTATTTTCAACTGTCTATCTTTAATTTACTCTTTATTTACATTGTGGATTTCTTATTTAAGAGAAACCACGTGATATTTAAGCTTGTGTGTTCTTTTTTTTTTTTTTTTTT
>PVLA01005198.1:0-92404 GCA_004027455.1 Hydrochoerus hydrochaeris | reverse complement strand
TTGGAGTTGGAATTTGTTTTCTTCTAAGATTTGAAGTAGTTCCTTTCAAATTTTCCTGGCTTTTAGTGTTCATGCTGCTATAATTCTAAGGGCATATAATTATAAGTGATTTTTTTTGCTTTTTACTTTTAATATTCTGTCTTTGTGTTGGACTTCTAGGATTTTGATTATAATGTGTCATGGGACCTTTTTTTTCATCATAGTTACTTGGCATTTGTAAGCCTTGCCAATTTGTATGTTGAATTCTTTTCCCATACTTGAAAACCTTTCTGTAATTCAATGAATTCTGTAAACATATTTTTTATTCTTTGTGTGCTGTTCTTTAATTTTTATCTAACTCCAATTACCTTTGTAGGATCCAGTTAGCTTAATTCCAGTTATGTTAGTCTCCTTAGCAACATGTAGCAGCTGTTGAATAATTTTTTTCTTTAAAAAATTTTAAAAATCATTTTGGGTGTCCCTGTGTGTATAATCATGTGATTCTATTTTACAAATGATTTCTGAGACCTCATTTTCATGTTTGTTACCTTTTTATGGACATGTCATTCATTTTTTGATCTGTTTAGGTCAACTCTTCATTTTTTTTGTTTTCTCTCCCATAACTTCATTAGTTCATTTGATAGTTTTATAGTCTTATAACTTGTGTCATTTTTGAGCCTGCTGACATTTTTTGCTTCATTTGTAATCACCAGATTTCTGGTGTTTGATTTCTTCTACATCAGTGATCCTTGGATCTGTTTTGGGAGAGTTGACAATATTTATAGGCATTTTGTTGGCTTTTTCTTTCATAATCCTATTTGTGTGTGTGTGTGTGTGTGTATGTTCATACATGCTGAGGGTTTAAAGTCAAATAGAAATAAGAAAGTGTGTTGTTGATATGAATGTCTCCTTAATTAGGTTCTGTTTTCCAGTGATATGTTCTTGGCATTATTTGTCAACTGGTACCATTTACCACTCCAACCTATTAATTTTAATTGGGTTGGACCCTTCACTGTATTATAGGGAGAGAATTTATTCTGATTAAGGCAGTATCAACAAATGCAACCATATATCAATAATAAACATTAAAATGTGTTTGATAATTTCACCATTTTGTTAATACCCTGTATACATTATATCATACTATTTGTGGTTTGTCTGGAGTATGGAAGATGAGGGGAAGTGAAAAGAAGATGTGTCGGTGGGGAGAGAGGAAGGTAAGAGAAATGCAAATAGGTAAAAAATAGAGGTTGATATCCACTGGAATTATTTTTATGTATAGGTTAAAGTGCTAGTGCTTGAGGGTTTCTAGAAATATTTGTGTAGGAGGAGGTATGCAAATGTGTGGATGTGTATTTGGAGATTGAGGGAGGCTGTGAGGTTGTCAGCATCTGTTAATATACTTCCAGGTAGGTTTGTTTGGATCCTCTAGGCCCAATTTTTTAAAGGATTATCCTGACCATTCCTTGAATGGTACTGTTCATGTTATAACACTAGTTAATTCTTGTTTTAATGCAGATATATGAGTCCATGTTATATTTATGTTTATTTGTGTAAAGAGGAGGATCAGGGAGACACAGAGGCAAGATGAGGAAAAGAGGACAAAGAATGCTGAGAAAAGAGACTCAAAAATGAGTGAAAAGAAGCACTTCAAGAGGGAGCTGGCAGAAAGGGAAAAACTTGCAGAATAAAGTATAATAACAAAACAGCATCAATAAAGAAAAATGAACCAAAAGAAAAGAAATAAAAGTGAAAAAATGATAACAGGAGAAACAAAAATCAAACCAAACCAACCAAAATGTTCCAAATCAAGCCAAGCAGCAAAGAAATAGCTATGACAACCAAAATAAAAATAGAAATAAAAATAAATACCTTCACACAGTTGTTACTGCGTTAACCTGGAGAATCCACATAGCTCCCTCTGAGTCTGATTGTGAGGAGCCAAACAACTGGCCTCTGTGGACAAATTAATTGGAGCCATTAGAGCTCTTGCTCCTTCCAACCACTTGCCTTGGTTGCAGGCTTCAGGCATGGATGTATAACAGATTTTTGGGGAGGAGGATGTCTTTGTGTCTTCCTTTCACAGGTTTTACTTGTCTAACATAGGTCCCCAAAGCCACCAGTTCAGGCGTCATTCACCATCTTTTTACCTGTAAGTGTCTATCTTCCTGCAGAACCTAGTGTCACACCCAGGCTCACCCCTTTTCCAGTGTTTGGAAGTGGGCAAAGCCTTATTCTATCTCAGGTCTTTTTAGTTTTTAGAGATGTCATAAGAGAGCACTTGCTCTGTTCTGGCACTGCTGAGTTGCTCTCTGCCCTGGGCACCAGAGTCCCTCCCCTCACAGATCTCCACTGCACTCTGCTCGAAGTACTTGTTGCAGACTCAGTCTTCCTAGCTTTTTGCATCCTCCAGCGAATTGGCACTGTGCCTCTGCTCCCATGGAAACCCACCAGGAATCAAAGTATTCTTCTGAATGTTCCACAGACAGCACTCATGTTGTATTTGGGGGCACTGGGTAACTTATTTTTTTCAGTTTTGGGCAAGTCTGCTCTCCCAGCACAGCCCTGCTGCTTTCAGGTGCTAGAGCACCATTGTTTATAAGATGTGGATGCATGGCAATTGATTCCACTCCGTTCTCCTTCTTTTGGCTTCTCTAAATCCCTGGCTTGCATATGTCTCACTTGTCATGCCTGCTATCAAGATTAGAATTATGAGTCTATTCCACCATCTAGGCCATCACTGAGGGTCCAGTCCCTCCCTCAGTTGTATCTTTTCCTAAGATGATGTATGTGCTGAGTTTGGAGGAAAAGTGGGATGCTACAATCCAGGAGTGGTTCAGTATCCCTTCACATATCTGGTCAACATTGGATTTCAATCCATCTAGATCTTCTTTTGATTTACTCTCCCAGTTTTCATCTCAGCCTCAGGAGATCTGTTTTCCTGTAGCTTGGAGTACTCACCCTCACTGTGACCCACTAGGCAGTCATCATCTCTTTCCTCTGAAAATCAATATTCCATCTTTTTCTTTCAGAGTTGTTTTTCCGTCCTTTATATATTCTTGACATTAATATTCTATCAGAAGAAAATGGCAGGAAAAGAGTTTTTTCTATTCTGTAGGCTGTCTCTTCCTCTTTGTTGGTTGTTTCCACTGAAAAGAAAGTTTTTAATTTAATGGTGTCCCATCTATTGATTCTTGCTATTATATTCTGAGCTATTGGAATCTTATTCAGGAGATTTTCTGTTCCTATATCTTAAAGAACTTTCTATATGTTTTCTTCTATCAGTTACAAAACTCCAGGTCTTGCATTTAGGTCTTTAAATAATTTTGGGTTCAGTTTTGTACAAAGTGAGAGATAGGGGTCTAGTCTCAATTTTCTTCATGTGGATATCAAAATTTTCTAGCACCATCTGTCCGAGAGACCATGTTTTTTCCCCAGAACATGTTTTTGGCACCTTTATTAAGAATCAGATGGGTATAGATGTGTGGGTTTATTACTGGATCTTTTATTCTATTTTATGGGTATGTATCTGTTTTTATACCAGTAACATGTTGTTTTTGTTACTATGATTCTATAGGAATTTTGAAAATAGATATTGTAATAGATACAGCATTGTTCATTTCATTCAAGATTGCTTTGGTTACTTGGATCTTTTGTCTTTCCATATGAATTTTATAATTTTTTAAATAGCTCTGTGAAAAATATCATTGTTGCTGTGATGGGAAGCACATTGAATCTTCTCATAGATTACTTCTGATAATATGGCCATTTAACAATGTTAATTATTGCAATCTCTGGACAGGATCTGTATTTCCATCTTTCAATGTCTTTTCAACTTCTTTATCAGTATTTTGTAATTTTTCTTGTTGAGGTCTATTTTGAAAAATATTTTTTCAAATCATATAATTGCCTAGTTTGAAAAACCAAGAGAAGTAATTGAAATAGGATTACATCTAATGAGAGTGTTCAGCAAGGCATTAAATTATCAAATAAGTATATAAAGTATCAACATCTTTCCTACATACTAGTGAATAACAGAATAAAAGATATATTAATTCATTTTCATAAAATTTTTACCAAATATAATTTAATTATCTAGAAAGTGGTCTAAAAATGTATTAAACCATATTATAAAAAGGTTATAACACACTCTCCAAAATACTAACTAAGGTTCCAAAGGTTCTGAACTCCTCCCAGCCAGACAAAAAAGCCCCAGCACTGCCACACTCTGGGGGCATACTACATCTAGCCACCTTGGTCCTGGAGGTTCTGAATTCCAACCAGCTGGGTGTGAGACCCTGGCACCACACTTCAGGGGTGCGTCCATGCTAGCTGCATGGAGGATCCAAGCTCTGCTCAGCCCAGCATCCCAGCACAATTCATCAAGAATCCCTGGCTAGTGTCACAGGTCACAGTGGTACAGAACCCAGCCCTGAGCCCTGAGCTGCCCATCAGGGAATGACCAACCTAGCCAATGGGTCTTGGAGAATTTGAGCTCCATGCACCAGAGCACAAGGGCCCATATTTCAAGGATGTGGCCCACCTAGCCTTGCAGTGGGTCCTGGTGATTCTCAATTCCACCCAGCCAGGATCAAGTCCCTGGCACCATACAAGAGGGGCTCATTCCAGTTAGTGGTGCATTCCAGAGGCTCTGAACTTCTCCCAGGCAGATGCAAGGGCCCAGCACCGCCACATTCTGGGGCACACTCTGCCTAACAACTTGGGTCTTGGAGGTTCTGAACTCCACCCATCCAGGCTCAGTGCCACACTCTAGGGGTGCATCCCTGCTAGCTGCCTGGTTTCTGGAGATTTTGAACTCCAGTTATGTGCTAGAACCCAGTGACACACTCTGGGCCACCTGGGTTGTGGAGGTCCTAAACTCCACTCAGGCTCCAGTGACACACTTTAGGGGTGTGCCCCTGCTAGTTGCATGGAGCTCTGCCCAGCCTAGTATCCCAGAGCAACCCAGTGCAGTACACCCACCCGGCCTCACAGACCAGAGAGCAAAATTCTCCTGTGCCATAGTTTGGGGTATGCCCCAGCTAGCTACAGGGATATCAGAGGATTGAAGCTCTGCGCAACACAGGATCCCAGTGCAATTCCCTGGGAATGTGCCTGGCGAGCCACATGGATCCCAGAAGAAAATGATAAAATGAAAAAGCAAGATTCAGCCTCAGTCCTCCAGCTCACTAAGAACAAACCCAAGAGACACTGAAGTGTAAGACACTGGAAATCACACAACTAAACTTTCTGAAATGATAACAACTGAAATAAAGAAAAAACTTGATGAAGCTATAGAGGAAATCAGATCAGAAATAATCTCTCAGGTAAAAATTGAAATGACAAACATGAAAGAAATGTCTATCTAAAAAAGATCTACATAAAAAATAGAGTAACATAAGAAAATGTTGGAAATGTTAAATGAATAATATAAGACAGAATTAGAATGCATAAAACAGATTCAAAGGGATATTCAGGAAATTAAAAATTCCATTGAAAGCTAGAAAAACCATCTGAATGAAGCTGAAGATCAATTCTCAAACCTTGAAGACTGCATGGAAGCTTATGATTATGAAATAAAAGAACTCTTTTTCTAAAATTTTATTTAAAGAGGGGGAAGCAAAACAGAAAAAAAGGATAGAAACAATACAGAATTTCAAAAAAAAAACAGTAAGAAATGACTATTTGATACATTACCTATTGTCTTCTTGGATATAGTTTTTCCAGTTACAAAATTAAAGCATACAAAGTGGACATTCAAACAGTGAGGCTGCAAACAGTTCTATTCACCAATTCAACAAAAACTTAGTAACATGGTTATCAATCCTGCACACTTAAGGTTACATAGTTATCTCTTTTACAGCACTTTCTTTTCCTCCTCTTGCTTCTTTTTTTTTAGCTGTTTTATTTAAAGAAAAAATTTTGAAATGGAAAGAGGGTAGAAACAATACAGAATCTCAAAAACAAAAGAAAACAAAACAGAAAAAAACAAAAACAGTAACCAGTAAAAATCACTAGTTGATAATTATGTACTTTCCTCTTAGATGCAGTTGTTCAAGTTATAAAATTAAAGTCCACAAAGTGGACATCCAAACAGTGAGACTGCAGTCAGTTTTGCTCATCCATCCAACTAAAACTTTAGCAACATGGTTATTAATTCCACACACTCAAACATACATGCAGTTATATCCTTTACAATATTCTCTTTTCCTTTTTTTTCCATTTTCAATAAGTATAATCCATTCTTGTAAACTACTTAGAAGTTCTATGCATGTATAAATCTCTACACATATACCTAGCCTTTCTGTATTAGAGGAAGAAACAAATCAAAACAAGACAGCAATACAAATTCCTAGAGAAACATGAAATGAAAAGAACATACAAAAACACAACCTTAGGTGATCTACGGTAGTCACTATGATGTCTCTAGTTATTTTCAATAAAATTGTCTATATCATTAAACATAAACTTAGCATTGCTTTACACTATTAATAAAATCTAAACATTGGAGACATTATAGGACTTCAAAGACAGTTAACAATCAAACCAGAATGGGTATCCTATTGAATCCTGTCATCTTCAGAGTAGTTGCCCCTACTCTCAGACTCGACACTCTCAAGCATACCAGATTCAAATAAAATCAGTCAAGACAAAACAGTGATATAACCAATCTTCTCTGTTTTATCTCTGCCATGTTATTTTTCTGTTGTTATTTGTTTACTTTTCTCCTTCATTCCACTGTCTGACCCTTTCTTTGAGGCCTTTCTGCCATTATTCCTGGAACCCTGGTGGTTTTCTTCTCTCTCTCTAGAATGTCCTTCAGTATTCTTTGCAGGGTTGGATTGGTGGTCACAAACTCCCCCAATTCCTCTTTGTCGTGGAAATATCTTGTCTCTCCATTAATTTTGAGAGACAGTTTTGCAGAGTACATCATTCTGGGTTGGAGGTTATTTTCTTTCAGGGCTTGGAATATTTTGCTCCAAGCTCTTCTTGATTTGATGGTTTGCATTGAGAAGTCTGCTGTGATTTTGATGAGTTTTCCTTTATAGGTAATCTGTTTCTTTTCTCTGGCTGCTTTTAATATTCTGTTCTTGTGATGGATTTCTGGGATCCTGATTATTATATGTCTAGGTGTAGATCTGTTTGGGTTGTAGCTGGCTAGAGTTCTATATGCCTCACTTATCTGAACTTCACTTGCATTACCTATGTTTGGGAAGTTTTCCTTAATTATTTCTGTGAATAGACTTTTTATTTCATTTGTATTTGTTGATGCATCTTCATTCATATATTTTATTCTTAGGTTATAAATCCTTTTGTCATCTTCTAGCCTTTGTATCGTTGCTTCTTGGTTCCTTGTTATTTTTAAGAGATCCTTCCTTTCACAATCATGCTTTGCAAATCTATCCTCAAGTTTTGAAAGTTTGTCTTTAGTTTTTGTTAAAAGGTTTTGCCAGGTTTCAATGGAGTTTTTAATTTCCTGATAGTCTCTTTGGATCTGTTTCATATATTCTAGATTTTTTTTATATTCTTCATCAAAGGCTTCTCTCCTTTCTCTGGGTTCCTCTATTCTTTCATTTGTGTCTACTTGAGGATTACCCAGGACTTCTTTTATTAGTCTTCTTATATCTTGCTTCACCTGAGTTAGAATTTCAGATTTAAATTTGACGATGAGGTCACAGATGTATTTCTTTATTTCTGATGAGGCTGTCTCTGACATTACAGGTTTGCTGCTCTCAACCTCCTCTGCATTTACCTCTGTTGAACTCACTTTCCCTGTTTCCGCAGTTGGGGACCTTTTGCTCTTTTTCTGTCTTGTCATGTTTTTGGCCCCCTTCAGACAGGTGGGTGGTGGAGGTCTCTGGGCCTTTCATTTTGCTTACAGTTTTTCTGCAGCGCACTTGCTAGGGAAGTACCGCCCCTCAGTCTGCAGCAGATCTGCGAGTTGCAGGCTGAGAGCTGGCTCCTCCCCCTACACCAGTCAACCAGTTTATGCTTCAACAGGTTTGTGTGTTCCCTGGGGATGCCACTGGCCCAGGAAATCCTTGCCACTGGCCCAGTAAAGCCTCATCCCTGGCTATTGGGTTTCAACCAGGGTTGTGTCCCAGCCCGAGCAGATCTCACCAATCTGCTTTGGACTAGGAGTCATCAGCAGATGCTTCCTAGGGCCCCAATTCAAGCTAGCCCTGCCCAACTCCAAAATGTCACCCAGCCAGTCCTCCCGGTTTGGGGATTCCAGTTCCCATCACTAACCAAAGTTCATGCAGCTCCAGTGGCTATTTCCACTCCCCATCTCAGGGCCTCCCCCTGCCAAGGGCCTGGAGCTCACCACCCCCCACTCTCAGCAGGGCTGCAATCTCAGCTCGATTGTGAGTCACCTGAATTTAAGACGTGCCAGTACAGCGATTGGGGCTTGCCCAGTTCCAGCCCTCTGTCCATGCTTCATTTTCTTCTTTCTTTTTTTTTCTTTTTCTTTTTCCTCAGTTTCTTCCTGGTTCATGAGAATTCCTCTCCTTTTGTTTGGCTTTCTCCATGTTGCCAGATTCCAGCATCTGAGTTGTTTTTATTTTTATTTTTCCTCAGAGAAGCTCTCTTACAGTTCTGCCACTCAGTTGACCATCTTGCAATCCCAAGAAAAGAACTCTTAAAAATAACAAGGAATCAGGAATCAAAAATTCAACAGCTGCAAATGACACAAAGAGAAACAATATACTGATAGGTGTCAATGAAAAATTAGGGGCCAACACAAATATTGTGTGAAGACTGTTTACAGATATAATAGAAAATTTTCCAAACATGGGAAGAGAATCTGATATTCAGATGAATGAGACATACAGAACCCCAATTAACCATGACCAAAATAAATCTTCACCCAAACATATAATAATTAGGATACCAGAAATTCAGCACAAGAACAGAATACTAAAAGCTGTTAGAGAAAAGAAACAGATCACCTATGAAAGAAAGCCTATCAGAATCATGGCAGATTTCTCAATGCAGAGCTTCAAGTCAAGAAGAGCTTGGAGTAAAATATTTCAGGTCCTGAAAGAAAACAGTTTTCAACCCAGAGTGATGTATCCTGCAAAACTATCTCTGAAAAAAAAATGGAGAAATAAGATACTTCCATGACAAAGAACAACTGAAGAAATTTATGGCCACCATACCAACACTACATAGAGTACTGAAAGACATCCTAGAAAGAGACAAAGATAGGTACAATCTGAAGAACAACAGCAGGAGGAAATCATTAATCAGGGTAAACAATTAAACAGGAAAAGTAGAAACCCAACAACAGAAAGATAACATGACAGTGATAAGTCAGTACATATCAGTATATGCATCAATGTAAATGGTCTCAACTCACCAATAAAAAAGAAACAGACTAGCAGACTGGATTAAGAAACAAAATGCATCAATATGCAGTTCACAAGAAACACATTTAACTCAGAATTCATTTATGGACTAAAAGTCAAAAGAAAGAAAAAAAATACTCCATGTAATAGAAACCCAGAAAAAAGTAGGAGTAGCTATTCTGTTTGCAGACAATGTAAAATTCAAACCAAGAATGATCAAAAGAGATAAAGAAGGTCACTACATACTTGTTAGGGGAAAATTTCAAGAGGAAGAGGTCACAACCACAAATATATATGCACCAAATATGAAAGCACTCAACAATGTAAGACATATCTTGATAGACTTGAAAAACAAACAAACAATAATACAGTTATAATGGGAGACCTTAACACCCCATTGTCACAAAGAGTCAAATCAACCATACAGAACATGCAGTAAATGCAAAGGAATTTAAATAATTCCATGAATAGTATCTGATCATAGCTTAATAAAATTGGAGATTAATGACAAAAAAATCCCACAATATATAGACGTTAAATAACACTCTCCTGAACAACCAATGGGTCACAGGAGAAAATAAAACATTAAACAATTTCTACAATTGATTGAAAATGCAAATACAAATTACTGGAACTTGTGGGACACAATGAAAGCAGTCCTCAGAGGGAAATTTATAGCACTAATTCTCATATGAGGAAAATGGAATGAACACAAACAAACAACCTAATACTGCACCTCTAACTTCTAGAAAAAGAAAAGCAAGTCAAGTCCAAAGCCCAAAGAAGGCAGGAAATTATGAAGATCAGAGCAGAAATTAATGCAATTGAAACTAAGAAAACAAAACAAGGAATTAACAAATCAAAGAGTTGGCTTTTTGGAAGAATAAATAAAATTGATAAACTCCTAGTCAACCTTATCTAAAAGAGGGGAAAAAAAGCTCAAATCCATTCAATAATAAATGAACATGGCGAAATCACTACAGACCCTATGGAAATACAGAAGATCATCAATACCTACTTTGAAAACCTTTACTCTCATAGGTTTGTTAACACAGAAGAAATGGACAGATTTCTAGAAATGTATGAACTATCAAAGCTGAATCAAGAAGATGTAAAACTGCGAATAACCCAGTTTCAGTTAATGAAATGCAGTTAGAACCTTACCAACAAAGAAAAGCCCAGGCCCTGATGGATTCACTGCTGAATTCTATAAGAAATTTAGGGAAGACTTAATGCCAACACACCTCAAACTCTTCAATGAAATTGAAAGGGAGGCAAGTCTCCCTAACTCAGTCTTAATACTAAAACCAGAGAAAGATCCAACCAAAAAAGGGAGCTACAGGCCAGTCTCCCTAATAAACATAGATGCAGAAATCCTCAATAAAATACTGGCAAACAGAATGCAGCAAGTAATCAAGAAGATTATACATGATGATCAAGTGAGATTTATACCAGGAATGCAGGGGTGGTTCAACATATGCTAATCAATAAATGTAATACACTATATTAACAGAGCCAAGGACAAGAAATAAATGATCATCTCAATAGATGCAGAAAAAGCTTTCAACAAGATCCAACACTCATTAATGATAAAAACCCTACAGAAAATCAGAATAGCTGGCCTTAACCTCAATCCGTTAAAAGTCATATATGATAAACCAACAGCCGGCATCTTACTAAATGGACAAAAATTGAAAACTTTCAACCTAAAATCAGGAAAAAAATAAGGATGTTCATTATCACCACTCCTATTCAATATAGTTCTGGAAACATTAGCTAGAGCAATTAGACAAGAGAGAGAAATAAAAAGAATGAGGATAGGAAAGGAAGAAGTTAAATTATCACTATTTGCAGATGGTATTATACTCTACATAGAAGACCCTCAAAATTCCATTGAAAGACTCCTGCACATAATAACCAAATTCAGTAATGTAGCTGGATACAAGGTCAACACTCAAAATCAGTAGTCTTGTACACAAAAAACAAACTCACTGAGAGAGAAATAAGGGAAACCACATTCATTATAGCATTCAAAAAATGAAATACTTAAAAATTGATCTAACAAAGAAGATAAATATCTTTACATTGAAAAATACAGTACACTGGAAAGGAAATTGAAGAGGATTTCAGAAAATGGAAAGACATTCTCTGTTTATGGATAGGGAGAACACTGTGAAAATGGCCATTCTCCAAAATTGTTATACAGATTTAATGCAATTCCAGTCAAAATACCATTTGCATACCTCTCAGATCTAGAGAAATCATCTCTTAAATTCATCTTAAACCAGAAGAGACCTGGAATAGCAAAGGCAATTCTGGGCAACAAAGGTAAGGCAGGAGGCATCACAATCCCTGACTTTAAATTATATTGCAAAGAAATTGTGATAAAATCAACATGGTACTGTAATCAAAACAGACCTGAACATTAATGGAATATATTAGAAGATACAGCCACAACTACAAACACACTCAGCCACTTTATCTTTGACAAGGGGGCCAAACATGTACACTGGAAAAAACCTCTTTAATAAATGGTGCTGGAAAAATGGGCTTTCCATATGCCAAAAATTAAAACTAGACCCATGCCTATCACTATGCATCAAAGTCAAAATGGATCAAAGATCTAAATATTAAAACAGTAAATGTGCTGGAAGACAAAGTAGTAGAAATATTGATGACTGAAGAGTAGGCAGAGAGTTCATGAACAAAAATCAAACTGCATGGGAAATACTTCCCAGAATCAATAACTGGAATCTCATCTAATTAAAAAGTTTTTGCATGTCAAGTGAAATCTCCAACAGAGTGAAAAGAAAACCCACTAATTGGGAAAATATCTTAGCCAACTGTCCCTCAGACAAAGGACTTCTATCTAGAACATATAAAGAAAAAAAAATCAGGCCACCAAAATTCAAGGACCCAATCCAAAAATAGGCATCTGAGATGAATATATACTTCTAGAAGAAGAAATATGAATGGCAAATAAATATATGAAAAAATGTTCAACATCAATGGTCATTCAGGAAATACAAATTAAAACAACACTGAGATTACATCTCACCCAAAAAAGAAAGGACAAGATCAAGAAATCAATCAGTAACAAATGCTGGAGTGGCTGTGGGGAAAGGAACTGTTTTCCATTGTTGGTGGAAGTTTAGGCTGGTGCAACCACTGTGGAAATCAGTCTAGAGGTTTCTTAAAAAGCTGGGATTAGAGATTCCATTTCATCCACCTATCCCACTTCTGAGCATTTTCCCAGATGAACTGAAAACATTATACCATAGTGATATATGTGCTCCCATGTTTATAGAAACACAATTTGTAACAGCCAAATTTTGGAAACAACTCAAGTGCCCATCTATCAAGGAATGAATAAAAAAGATGTATTTTTATACAATGGAGTACTACTGAGCTACAAGGAAAGATTGCATCAAGACTTTCATAAGTAAATGGATGCAACTTGACACCACACTCATAAGTGAAATAAAGCAAACTCACATGTGTAAGTAGCATATTGTCTCCCTAGTGTAAGAAACTTTAAAAGTATATATTATACAAAATCTATAATAAATACTGGGTAAGGATAAAAATCTGCTCATAGAGGAAATGTAACTGGGATCGGGGAAAGGACTAAAGAAGGAAGGGGAAAGGAAAAGTCATACATACATAAGATAGCTAAAATGACTATAATATTAATTATAGTAGCTACTGGAAAAGGACAATTAATATTCATATGATTAGATCAATTTTACATGCTGTATCTGTTATTCTAAGCAACCTTTTTGAAGGTAACAATAGGCAAAATTACAACCATTGTCAAATTTCTGTCATCTTGTTTTGTAAACCTGTACTGTTATTGTTTTGGGTTTGTTGTTGCTGTTTGTTTGTTTCTTTTACTTTTTGTTTTTCTTTTTTGTGTCTTTTTTCACTTAAAAAAATACTGTGACTATCGTTGAATGGTTGTAAAACATTAAGTAAGACAATATTTTTACTTTCTTTTTAAAATCCTTTTTTCTTTTAAATTCTATCTTTCTTATATTTAAAATTGTGTCAAAATTTATTTTTTTCATGACTTAAGGGTGATAGTATTTAAATAGGAATATATTTATTTGCCTACCAAGTAACTTTGGTTTCCTTAGTTTTATGTAAAGATACACAGAAAGAAAGGAAATGAAAAAAATCAAGAAATAAAAGGAAGAAAGAAAAATTGGAAGTGATTCTTTTATTTTTATTTATTTTGTACCAGGGATTGAACTCATAATCTTATACTTGCCAGCCTGGCACTTATGCTGCTGAGCTAAATCCCCAGCTCTCAGAGGTGATGCTTATTCCTTAAAATTTTATAAGTGAAACTTAGCAGAAGCCTGCATCAGGGGTAGGCTGCCTGGAACCTCCCCTGTGGGCCTGCCCAGCCACTGGGAACAGCGAGGAGGCCCTCCCAAGACTGAAAACTGCCCTGGACTGCTTCAGCTGGGCCCACCCTCCCACCTGTAACATCAGAAGATCTCAGCGGGCTCCAGATAGTGAGAAAATTTGGAATTTTGCTCCCAGGTGGTGAACTTTGGACTATACCAGATTGACTGTATCAGTGTGGTGAGTATACCCCTAAAATAGAGGTGTACAGGGGATAAATAGGGCCAGTAGTAAAACCACCTCCAACTAACTGTAAGACTTCCATGTGTCTGAAAAGAGTGTGTGTGATCCCCTCCTATACATAGAAAACACCAGGCAGAGTGAAAATGACAAAACAAAAAAGCAAAATGCAGTCTCAAACATATAGTTCACCAGAAGCAAGTATAGGAGACATTGAAATAGAGGACCCCAAAAGTAACACACCAGGAATCTCTAAAAAAATAGGAAATGAAATTTAAAAAAAAACTGCATCAGGCTATAGAGGAAATCAAATTAGATGTAGTCTCCCATGTAAAGATAGAAATAACAACTTTAGTAAAGGAATGCAGCTAAAGAAGAACTAGAGAAAAAAGTACATGAGCATGGGAAACTGATTGAAACTTTGAATGAACAATATAGAAAACAAGCAGAATTCATAAAACAAACTCAAAGAGACATCCAAGAAACAAAAAATTCTATTGAAAGCATGCAAAACCGACTAAAGGAAGCTGAGGATAGGATTTCGGACCTTGGGGACAGAATCACAGTTAGTGATCAGGAAAGGATAGAACTTTTAAAAATAACAAAGTGGCATGAAATGACAATCCAGAAGCTTCATGATGATGCCAAGAGCAACAATATAAGAATAATGGGCATTAGTGAAGATACAGGAGTCCAGGCAAATGACATACATAAAGTATTTACAGAAATAATAGCAGAAAATTTCCCAAAAATGGGGAAAGAATATGATATGCAGATAAGTGAGGCATATAGAACACCAAACAGTCACAATCAACATAAATCCACACCCAGACACATAATAATTAAGATCTCAGACATACTGCATAAAAACAGAGTATTAAAAGCTGTCAGAAAAAAAGACACAACTCACCTATCAAGGAAAGCCCATTAGAATCACAGCAGACTTTTCAGCACAAACCCTCAAGTCAAGAAGAGCTTGGAGTGAGGTATTTCAAGCCCTGAAAGAAAACAACCTTCAACCCAGACTGATGTACCCAGCAAAACTTTCATTCAAATTTAATGGAGAAACAAGATACTTCCATGACAAAGAACAGCTGAAGAAATTCATGTCCACCAAACCAACCCTAGAAAGAGTACTGAAAGACATACTAGACAGAGACAAAAATGACCACAATCTCCAAAACAACAACAGAAAGAAAACACCAGGTAGGATAAGCAATTAAATAAGAAGAAAAGCAGAAAGAAACAACTGGAACATAACATGGCAAAGTTGAGCTAGTTCATGGAAATCCATATGGAGAATTCTCAGAAGACTAGGATTGGAAGCCCCATTCAATCCAGCTATTCCCCTCCTGGGTATTTTCCCCAAAGAACTGAAAAGTTCATATCACAGTGATATATGTGCACTCATGTTCATAGCTGCACAACTTGTGATAGCTAAATCCTGGAAATAACCAAGATGCCCATCAACTGCAGAGTGGATGAAAAAGATGTGACATTTTTATACAATGGAATATTACTCAGCTATAAAAAAGAGGACCTTGAGGCCTTCATAGGCAATTGGAGACAACTTGAGACTATCCTCATTAGTGAAATAAATAATAATCATATTTATAAATATCATATTGTGTCTCTAGTGTAAAAAGTAAATAAGAACCACAAGAGTAATAAAACCAAAATGTGTAATTGCTATTGTAAAAAAGAGAGGAAAATAAAAAGTGATCTAAGGGATATAACTTCATGTATGTTTGAGTGTGTAAAATAGATGACCATATTGCCAAATCTTTGTTGGGTCTTTGAGCAGAACTGTTTGTAGTCTGACTGTTTGAATACTTTCTATGTACCTTTTAACATTGTAACTTGAACAACTACATCCAGGATGACAGTACATAATAAATTACTGATTTCTTAGTGGGGCTTTTCTCATTCTCCTTTTTCTTTCTTTTAGAATTCTGTATTATTGCTACCCTTTTTTCTGTTTTTTTCTTTTCTTTAAATAAAATTTTAAAGATGTATAATTGCTACTGTAAGAAAAGAGGAAATAGGAAGTGCTATAAAAGATATAGCTGCATGTATGTTTAGGTGTGTGGGATTGATGACCATATTTCTAGGTTCTTGTTGGATTGTTGAACAGATCTTTTTGCACTCTCACTGCTTTACTGTCCACTTTGTGTGCTTTAATTCTGTAACTTGAATAACTATTTCTAAAAGAACAATATGTAATGTTTCAACCAGTGATTTCTGTTTATCTTCTTTTCTTGAAATTATATAATATTTCTACATTTTTCCTGTTTTTTTCTCTTTAAATAAAAAAATGTATAATTGCTATTGTAAAAAAGAGAAAATAGGAAGTGCTATAAAAGATATAACTGCATGTATATTTATGTGTGCAGGATTGTTACCAATATTTCTTAGTTCTTGTTTGATTGTTGAACAGATCTGTTTGCAGTCTCACTGCTCGAGTGTCTATTTTGTGTGCTTCAATTTTGTAACTTGAACAACTATTTCTAAAAGAGCAATATGTAATTTATCAACTAGTGATTTCTTAGTTTATGTTTTTTTGAAATTCTGTAATATTTCTCTCCTTTTTCTGTTTTATCCCTTTAAATAAAAAAATTTAAAAAAATTTTATAAGCTCTCTGCCTGACATACAATAGGCAAGATTTTAGTTATTATTTTAAATATGCCATAATTTGGAATTGCCAAATTCCCTAAGAACATCACCTATAAATTGATTGCTGCAACAATAAGCTACATTTCAATTTGTACTGCTGAGGAAATATCAAAATTTGCATAACAGGTTGCTCAACATATGTCAGTTTTCTCTGCAGCTTTTTCTTTTTTTTTAGTGATCATGAAAGATAAGTGTGATTGCTTGCAAGGTGGAATTGAACACTTGTTCAATGTATCTCAAACATTTTAACACACCAGCAATATGCTGCTCATTTATCAAAGACTATAGCTACTTTTATGAAGAGTTTTTAGAGGAGTGATGTTTGACTATTCAATGATCCACAAAATGTTCTAAATTCAACTTAGTTAATCTTTTAAATTAACTAAATTTCCACAACATTCTATATGTAGATAAGTTTTGGTTAACTGTCTGAAGTTATTGATTGCTTTTTAAAATTTTTTTTAAGAAAACAGGTTCTCACTATTTAGTTCAGGATACTCTTGAATTCACTATGTAGCCCAGAATGACCTTAAACTTTCATTGATCCTCCCGCCTCGTCCTCCCAAGTACAGGGATCACAGGCGTGCAATACCATGCGCAGCTTCCCTTTAATGTTTTTAAGGCAACACCAGCCCTGATGGTTATATGTGACATAAATGAGCTTATTTTTATTAATAATATAACAGTGTTTTATAAAAAGAAATTTATTGTACCTGACTTATTTTAAAGTAGTTGATTATTAGTGGTTTCAGTGAAATGCTTCATGGCTACCTTCTCAGTTAAAGTGCTAGGAATTGGTTCTGCTAGTGAGCTAAAACCTAATCGATTATTAAGAGTAGGTTCTAAGGTAATTTCCTTAGTGTTTTGTTTCTTTAAAGCTACTATAGGAGAAACTCAGGAAAGATTAAGGCCAGAAGGAAGGAAAGAAAAACAATTCATTTGGAGATATCTTCTTTGAGAAAAGAGCACTGTGGACATGCTGCCTCTTGGATTTCTAAAAGCAATATATTCAGAGTAACAAAAAGTGCTCCTTGATTCAGGTAGAATGGCAGACCAAGTCTGGCGGGAATGAAGGCAGAGGAGACTTTGAAGCTGGTTGTGGGTGTGGGGTTGGTACACTGGTGGGAGTGTGTGGTGCAGCTACAGGAATCACTGTTCACCTGCCTTCTCATCTGAGTCTCAGCTATCTCTTAGGCCCTGCCCTCAGATCTGCCTCTGTGGTAGAGAAACAAAATGATTGCTCTAAGTAGCATCAATGAGCTGACCATGATAGTGCACTCTTGTAATACCAGCACTCAGGAGGTTGAGGCAGGAGCATTGCCATGAGTTTGAGACCAGCCTGGGCTACATAAGTGAGTTCAAGGCTAGTCTGCACTACATAGTAAAACCCTCTCTCTCTCTCTCTTTTGATGGGTACTGGGTATTGTACTCAGGACCTCATGCTTGCCAGGCAGGCACTGTGCTGCTGAGCTATATCTCTGGCCCTGGGACCCTGTCTCAAACACAGACAAATAAATGGAATCAGTGATGCCTGAAAAATCTAATTTTGGAGGTTCTGGCTCTACAGTGTGGTCTCAGCTGTAAACTATTTTATTTGAGGTTTTTACTGGTTACCTAAACTGATATACAGAATAAGAAATTCTAAACTGCCATTGTGTTAAGAGTACTATAAGGGGCCTGTTGAATAAAATTCCATCATGTATTATTCAGTTATAAAGATGAATTTGAGTCATTTTTAGGAAAATGGATGAATCTTGAGACCATAATGTTCAGTGAAATAAATACCACATAATTTCTTTCATATGAGCGGCATAGTTATAAATAAACTAAAAAGTAAAATAAAGGCAGATTTTTTTTGGAATAGGGAAAGGTAATTGTGGAAGGAGGAGGGAAGAGTGAATCAAGGGTAATCTAGGTATATTGTTTATATGTACAACCCCTCTATGGATGTAAATTTTGTGTACTGGCAACATATACCAATAACAAATATGAGAACAAATTAGGAGCTTGTTCCCCATGGAAATTTCAGGCCACTCCTCCCTGTTTCTGATCAGTATTTCTGCAATAGAACACAGAGATCTGCATTTTAAAGCAGTTAACTAGGTGCTTCTGATGTAAGTTTTGATGGATTCCAAAAACACTGACTTATGTGGGTCTTTGGCAGCAAAAGGGAAAGGCTGAGTGGGAACAACTGGCAAAATAGCATGGGGGATCATGAACTATTTGTTCTTTTCTTCTCTTTTGCATCTGATTTACTATGCTTGACTTTTCAGGCAGAGCAGAGTGGTGGGAGTGAGTTTACTACTGAGCTTAGATAACGTATGACACAAAATCTTTCTATATGGGGAGCCTCCATTTATATTTGTTGTATGTAACATTGGAGGGGAGTGGAATGGAAAGTGTGAGGTTGAAAGGAATGGTATTACTGAAATTAGAACTTTGCCTCTTTATCAGTATTTCAAAATGTATAAAGCTTTAGGAAGAGACTTGGTATAACTTCTGAGCAGATGGTACAGTACAAAACATTATATTATTACCATGTCTTAGTCTGACTGTGGGTTGAGTCAAGCAATCATCTCACAGAAAGGAGAATAAGCATTGACAGAGCTAATCCCTACCCACTCGAGAATTCCTGAATGAACTAAAATTAGCCTAAAAAGTACAGTCTCCAGCTCTAATCCTAACTAACCCATTGAAAAATGTGGCTCTTAAATCTCTAGAATAATAGACCATTTGCTCTTTATTTTAAAGGAACTAAAGACATGGCAGATTCTATACAAGAATTTATGAATACATCCTTAATGTAATATTAGCCAATGTTTAGCCATTTGTTTTAGAACCCCTTGTTGCAGAATTATTTCAATTCTGCCTGCCAAAAGTACCTGAGTGCTTCTGGTGCTAATTGCACTAATTAATGAAATGGCTGAAATGGTGGAGTGATCTGATTGGATGGCTCTATTTTCAAGTTGTTGGCTCCCAATTGGGGTATCAGTTCAAAGGTAGATTTACACCATTATCCAAATAGCTGAGTCTACACTTCATACACATGAGAACTAGAATGAGAAAGGATTCTTTTTTTTTTTTTAGAGAAAAAAAACAAAACAGAAAAAAGTGTAGAAATAATACAGAATTAAAAAAAGTAATCAGATTCACATTTTAAAATATCATAGTGTCTCTCTAGTATAATAATAATAACAATAATAATAATAATAATAATAATAATAATACATGAAAGAGAAAGGACTCTTGAAGGCCCACACTTGACAGGGAAGACTGAAGATAAAGAGCAAGAGAGAAACTAACTTGAAAGCTCTCCCTTGGCCTTGACAGACCTTTCACTGAATAGAATTAGCATGTATTCAAGATGTCAAAATAGCATTGAAGAAGAAACATACATCTCAAATTTTAACTGGAGAGTCACTGGCTTTATCTTCAAATAGAAAGAAACTGTGATGACAGACTCTAATGGCATTTGATTGGACCAGATTCTGGGTAGGAAGCACAGGACCATCACTAAAGTCTGTGGTTTAATTGTGTTAAGATCCATTCATCCTCTACCCAACAGTAATAGTTGGCAGGTTTATTTTTTTGCCAGGTGTGCATCCTAGAGGTAAAGTTATAACTTGAAGAAATTGTCCAGGATTCTTTCTTGAGCCAGAACTTCTGAAAGAAAAGAGATATATAGTTTAAAGACAAAAGAATAAGGTTGTTGCATTGTTTGAAGCACCACAGACTGTTTCCTTTTAATCTAATGTTATAAAGTACATTTTATAATAAGAATATGAGAAATAAATCCCATAATTATAATAAAATTTTTGAAACAGCCAACCTTTACAGTTTACTTTTGAATAATACAGCATTTTGAGAAGCTATAGCTGTGTTCAGGATTTAACAAGATTCATATATTAAATCAAGCCTATTAACATTGTCCTCACCAATAACATTGTTAACTATTGCCTGTGGACTGAAATAAGATTGGGCTGTACCTAGCTATTTGCACATAAACTTGATATCATGACATCTGTTTTTGATGACTGGTTAAATAATGGTTTGAGTTATGGGATTATAAAATTTGTGAAGCAGCCTAATGTTGATTTGTATTAAAATGGCTTACCAAAAAAGCAGAAGGCAAATTTAATTCCGTAAAATATTTTTAAGGGACAAATAGTGGAAATCAACTGACTTCCCCTCAGAGATATTGCATTGTTTTATAATTTCAACTTCTATTAACACTTCACATATTCATTTTCCACTGATAATTTCAAAGAAAATTTATCTGTGTCAAAACTAATTTAGTAATTAATTAGGTTTGTTTCTCACAACAACCTTACAATGTGTTTATTAGAGGAATTAAATGTTCCAGGTATTTGGGGGGCATAGTCAGTTCATTTTATTTATTTTTTAAAACTGCTTTGACTTGCATATATTTTATATTCTATTAGTACATGTTTGTAGACCGTAATGATTATACTCATTGTGGGGAGTAAGTGGAGGTACATACCTTCATTCTCTTCTCTCTCCACTCCCCTCCATCCCCTTCCATCTCCCTCCATCTCAAGAGCCCTTTCTTATTTACTAAAAATCTATCCCTATTTACTATTGTCTTTTTGCTGACTAAATTATTTATACTTTGGCTTTCTTATATAAGAGAAGTATATGTGATATATAAGTTTTGTGTGTCTGATTTATTTCATTTAACATGGTCTCGAAGTGCATCCATTTTCTTACAAATGACTCAAATTTATCCTTTATGGCACACACAGCAGTACTTCCTGCATATAAATAATATATTTTCTTTATCCATTTATCTGTTGATATATAGACTGCTTGAAAAATTAGCTATCACCAGTTGTGCTGCTATGAACATGAGCATGTATGTACCACTGTAGTTGTGACACCTTCAGTTCTTTTAGGAAGATACCTAGAAGAAAAATAGCTTGGTTGAAAGGAATTTCTATTTTTTCTGTTGTTTTTTGAGAAATCTCCATGCTGATTTCCAGTGTGGTTGTACTAGTTTACATTTTCACCCAACAATGTGGAGGGTTTTGTTTTCTCCCGTAGCCTCCCCAGCATTTTTTATTATTTGATTTCTTGACTGTAGCCACTCTTTCTGTAGTAAGATGAAATCTAGTGTTATTTTAATTTGCATTTCTCTACTTGCCTGAGATGTTGCATGTTTTTTCACACATTTATTGAATGTTTGTACTTCTTCTGAAAAGTACCTATTCATTTCAGTTGCCCAGTTTTTCGCTGAGTTGTTTATTTTGGGGGTTCTCAGATTTTTTGAGTTCTTTGTATATTCTAGATATTACCTTATGTCAGAAAAGTACCTGGAAACTTTTTCCATTTTCTACAGGTTGTCTCTTTGCTTTGCTGGTTGTTTTCTTTGCTGTGCAGAAATTTTTTAATTTGCTATACTCCTATTTGTTGATTTCTGATGCCATTTCATATGCAATTGAGGCTCTGTGCCTCTTTAAGAGTTTTTCTTATTTTGTCTTCCAACAGATTAAGTGTTTATATTTTAACACCTAGCTCTGCGACTCATTTTTTTTTTTTTTTGTATTTTGGTACATGGTGAAAAATATGGATCTAGATTCAATCTTCAACATATATGTAACCAGTCTTTCCAGTGCCATTTATTATAAGGTTATCTTCAATGTATACTTTTTATCCCTTTTTTAAAAAAATGAGATGATTGAATGTCCCTGAGCTGTTTCTGCATTTCTGTGTTCCACTGATCCATGTATTTGTTTTTGTGCTAGTACTATGCTGTGTTTATATTGTAGCTCTGTACTCTCACTTTAACTCTGAGATTGTGTTGTGTCTCCTTTAGTTTTGTTGTCCAGGATTCCTTTTGCTATTCTGGGTCTTCTCTGGTTCCATATAAATTTTAGAATTTTTTTCTTGTTCTCTCAGGAGTGCTGTTGGTATTTTGATAGGTATGTGTTAAATCTATATATCAGTTTTTGTAGTATGGTCTTTGGACAGTGTTGGTTCTGCCTATCCAAGAACAGCAAGTATCATTCTCTTTTCTGATGTCCTCCTTAATATCCTTTTAATGTGTACTGTGGTTTCCATTATAGAGATCTTTCACTTCCTTGGTTAGGCTAATTCCTAAGTATTTAATTTTTCTTAAAGGTATTATGAATGATAAATTTTTTACTACTGAATTCATTATTGGTCTACAGGAATGCTATTGGTTTTTGTGTGTAGATATTGTATCCTGCTACCTTACTGAATTTATTTATTAGTTTTAGGAGTCTTTTGGTGGAAATCTTTTGGTTTTCTATGTAGAAGACTGTATTATCTTCAAATAATGATAATTTGACTTTTTCCTTTCCTATGCATATCCCTTATATGTCTTTCTCCTGCCTCATTACTTTGGCTAATGTTTTGAGTACTATATTAAACAAGAATGTTGATAGTGTGCATTTTAATAGCATCAGATATTCTTGCATTTTCCTTTCTTTTTGCCCCTTAAATGTCAAAAGATCATTCCCAAAGGGCTATGTTTTTTTCATATAACTCAAGAAAAACCAGCATAATACACAAAAGATAAGAAATCAGCCAAATCTTTTCTCCTGGGGAACATCAACCATTTTTCATCTTTTTGTTGTAGTTGATATTTTTGGTTCATGTCACTTTTTTTGGATGTCTATATGTGTTACATATTTTTTGGTGGATACATGTTGGCCCATATGTAGTTTTCAAAGTTTATCTATAGGTCTTTAATTTTCTAATTCTCTTGTGATGCTCTTGGAAGTCTTGATATTATTTGGGATTTAAATTTGAGGAATTCCATGGCAGCTCCTGAAGACAGTAAATGTACTTACCATTCTCTGATTTTCTTCCCATTCCCACCCCTAATGACTTTTCCTCGTAAGGTAATAAATAGTTGGTTACCTTCTTTTGCTCAGTTGGTAGCTTGGCTAGCTACCCACCAAGAATCGAAAAGGATAATTGGTGTGAAAAGGATATTTTATTTCTTTTAGCTAATAAGCAAGAAGGAAAGATAAAAATCCCCCAATCAGCTGTAAGTAAAATGGACAAGTTTTTTTTTTAAAAAAAAACTATATCCTTAATCCTTTTCAGTATTAGATATACTATGCTTGAGCATTTGACTGTCAGAGGTTATCTAGTGGTAATCTTTAGTGATTTTCCCAATATTTCTAAATTTCTTTTCTTCCAAACACAAGCAGGGTTGTACTTCTTGGATATTCTATGTTGAGTGGGCTCTGACCAGTGAATCATGAGAAGTAGTGGGTATCATCTCTTGGCTAGAATATTCAGCCTTTTCATACTTTGTACAGAGAGCTGCAATTTTATATGTGGCTGCTTAGCTATGAGTATGAGAAAAATGAGCATCAGAAGCAGAGTTTACCTACTTTTCAGTGGTTTAACGTACCATGAGGATGGAAAAAAAAAAGGCTTTGTTAAGCTAGAAAAATTTCCTTCTGTAAGAGAAGGGTATCTATAGGACTAGACATTATACTTATGTAGTATCTTTCCACATTAAGAATATGGATATTTTCATAACTAAAAATGGTTGAGAGCATTTGTAGCATTTGTTAAAAAATGTAAAGGTGTGGAATAATAAAACAAAAAGCATACCTACTGCAGAGTCATACTAGAGTCCAGTCAGTTTTGCTATTCCAAGGATGGTTAACTCTGGGCTCAGTTTCCTCAGTTGAAGAAGATAATACCTATGTCTGCACTGCTGTGATTTTTAATTGAGACTGTGAAGTGCCTGGCACAAAAATAATAGCAGATAACATTTATTCAGTACTTAGTACATGGTGGATGCTGGTCTATTAACTTTATGCTATGGACTGAACTCTGTTCCCATATCCTTGGATGTTGAAGTCCTCACTCTGATGTGAGTTGGAGGGTTAGATAAGATAGTGAAAGTGGGGCCATCATTGTAACTTTAGTGGGTGTATTAGAAAAGGAAGAGAGAGGGAATCATTCATTCTCTCTCCACCATGTAAAGACAGAGAAGGCTGAAAGAGACCTGCACCAGAAACCAGATCTTGACAGAACCTTGATCTTGGATCCAGAGCTATGAGAAAATTAATTTTTCTTGTTTAAGCCATCCATACTATAAAATCCTCTATAGTATTTTGTTTTGACAGCTAGATAAAACTCATATATGTATTAACACATTTAACCATCACAATAACCCTCTAGTAATTTCTACTATTAACAATATTCTACAGATAAACTGGAATAGAGAGGAGAAAGACTTGCCCAAAGTCACATGGTGATTCTAGTCAGGCAGTCAGGCTTCCAGCCCATCCTCTTAACCACTGTGTAATAGATAGGATCCTGTGTTTCTATTCTTAAACAATGGTGGTGTTGCTTTAGTACAGGAGTCCCCAAACTATGGACCATGGACCAAGTACAGTCTGCACAGAAGGATACTTGCTCCCCATGCCGGGCACTACTGTCCCATCTCTGCCTCCTGTTAGGTCAGCAGAGTCATTAGATTCTCATAGGAGTGTGAATTCTACTGTACACTGTGCATGGGAGTGATGGAGGGGGCCCTTTCCATTGAACCATTCCAAACACCAACCCCACCTCTTCCACAGAAAAATTTTCTTTCATGAAATTGGACTCTGGTGCCAAAAAGGTTGGAGACTGCTGCTCAAGCACTCTGACCAGCCCAGTGATTTGCCTTCATGCTTCATGTTGCAGCTATTCCACCCACAGATATAACATATCCTGCATAGTCTCTTTTATAGATGCAAAACAAAAATGAATGCATTGTTCTGAGCCCACAGAAAGGGCCTCTATTTGACAGTGTGGAATGGAGAGACAGAAAATAAAACCTGCCAGTTTGGATCCCTGAATGTGAGTTTCTTTCTATTCCAATGTGAGAAGCAGAAGAAGCCCTATTGGCAATAGTGCTCATGACCTTGATGTCAGTTTCCCAAACATGCATATTTCTGTACTGAGAAGGCCCCAAGTCTATTTGGTAATTGTGCATTCAATGGTTCTTTAATTCTGTCTCAAATGCCAAATTGTTCTTTGTGTAGATATGATGTTTATGTTATTCTCTTTCCCCTGCATACAGATGGAGCACATAGAGAACCCAGATGGGTTTGTGGTGATTTAAGGACAAAGCTTTAGTAAGTGATTATACTAATGATCAATTTGTATGTCTGTTAGCTTGCATTCTATGTAGGTATGTGTATAGTATCTTTCATAGACACTAAATTAAATGCAAATATATTTTTATATTGTCATCACTTTGAAGAGATTTACCTTTCAAAGCAAAGAATAATCTTCAACTCATAAATTTGCTTCATGCTTCACTTGAAAGAGTGTTTGTTTTTCAAAACCTAATCCTCAGAAATCATCCATGAGGTTCCCAAATATTTCAATCTTGTTAATGATGCTTACTTTAAATTCAGACCCCATTTATCAGTATCTTTTTGACATAGTCAAGAAGCTTTGTCATTTTTCAATTATTCCTAGTGTGCTAAGAGGATTTTGAAGTTATCTGTTAATGAACCCCAATTCCTCTCTTTCGTTTCTCACAGGAACTCTCCACAGAAGGGGAAGAGGAGATTTTAGATTTTAGGAAGAAAGGTGACTTGTGTAAGTTTAAAATAGTGATTAGAAACTGAAATAAAAGGTGTTTTGATTATAGTCATGTTGTCTGCAATTCAACTCCCTAAATGTAGATATTTGATGTTTGAATTGGTATGATTATATCAATATCATATTTGAATGCATTTGCTGATACAGTGAGTATAAGAAAATATATAAGAAAGCCCACATTTACTTAGCACACACAATGTATAAGCCATTGGGCCAAATATATTGAGCATATTTTAATATTAAATCCTTGCAGTAATTTCTAAGTGTTATGAATAATCATTGTTTAAAGGTAAGCAAAAGAAGGCTTAGATGCTTTGTCACTTAGGAGATAAAAGTTTGCAAAGCTGGTTAGGGCATACCTAAGATTTGCTCCCAACTATGTCTGAGTTCAATATTTCAGTTTTTAACCCCATGTGATATTCCACATCCTTCACAGAGATGCGGGGAGGGAATTCCAGAGAGGATTCAGAAGAGAACATTTTTTCACTTTTATATAAAATACAGCAAGATGCTCAGTTTTTAACATTTACTCAGCAAGTATATACTAAGCCTTATGATCTATGGGGTGCTTTGCATGTTAGAGACATGATATTAGGGGAACCATGCTATATGCATTATGTTAGGGGTATTGGCATTAGATGACTTGGTTTGTATTCTGACACAATATTTTCCCACTTTTGACAAAGTCAGAATGCAAAAAAAGAGTACTCTCATCTACTGGGGTCTGAAGTTCTAAGAATAATTTATAGCTCTAAATAGATTTTCAAGTCTCTCAAAGGATCTGGGGGTATTTCAAAATTTCATTCACCTCAATAGATGCTTACTAAGTGCTGACTGAATGTCAAACAGAATGTTTGTATCAAGGTTACAGAGACAAGTAAGACATCTTCCCTGTCCTTGAAGAGCTTTGTGTCTAAGGGGGCTATTTAACTATTCTAGTGGCACAGGTCTCCGATGCATAGAAAGAGATAAATGTATGAATGTCTGTATTCCAAATAAGATTTCAGAAGCAGGACATAAATGCCTACAAAAAATTATCAAAGGAGAGAAAAAATAATGAGGTGAAAGAGAAAAATGGTTAGGGTAGTGAAAATAAGCCTGCAGAAATCATTAGGATGTGAAGGGTACATTATGTTCTGCATAACTTTACAATAGTTTAGTGGTTAGACTTTGTCTTAAGCATCCCAGCTGTCAAGGCAAACATGATTAATTGTTCACACTTTCCACAGGAGTATACTGTTGCTCAGTAGAAGCATATGTTTTTCCTGGTGTTGAAATCTGAGAAAATGATTCATTCTGAGTCTTTCTAAGAGAGAACCATGTGAAACAGTGACCTATATCCTAAATCCCACAGCACATGCCGATAGGAATTTCCAAGTGATAGCTCACTAACACACCAGATAAATCAAAAATGCCAAAGTGGAATTCTGAAAATAAACATTTACAAGGGCCAAAGTGGTAAGCACTATGGGCCAGGTGGTTATTGTTCTGATTTAAAAGGGGCTGGAAACTTACCTCTGATCTGGGAGACACATTCTAAGATGATCTCTGTCCTAAACTGTGAGTTTCAAAGGGAAAACCAGTTTGTTTCCTCAACCTCAAGTACATATGGAAACTCATTCACATGCTTGTTTCTACTTATTTGTTTATGTATGTGTGTTGTCACATGTGTGGAGTGAGACAGACTGGAGTTTAACTCTACTTTTTTAAGTTGTGCCACTGTTATGGTTTAAATATGAAATGTTTCCTAAAGACTCATTTATTGCGAGCCTGATCCCCAGAGCAGCAGTGTTCAGAGGTGTGACCTAGGGAGGTGATTGGATAATGAGGAGACTGATCTCTTCAAATGGATTAATCCACTAATGATATTATAATTTCACAGCAACTTTTGGAGACAATGGAAACAGGAGGTTGGGACGCAGTTAAAGAAAGGGGGTCAGACTTTTGGAACAGTACTGGGTCCTCTCCCTTTACTTTCTGGCTGCCTTTCCCTAGCTCTCTCTCTACTTCCTTGCAGACTGGACTGAGAAGGCTTCCTCTGCCACACCCTCTACAGTGAGATCTTTGCTTTACCACAAACCTAAAGCAATGGAGCTAGCTGACCACAGATTGAAAACTCTGAAACCACAAATCAAAATAAAACTTTCCTCCTTTGAGTTGTTTTTCTCAAATATTTTGTCACAATAGTGGAAAGTTAACTGTCACAGTCACATTAGACAATTTGTTTACCCTTCCTAATTGTTTTTATCCCACAGGATTTGTGAGAATAATTAGTACACTGCTTCAGTATTACTGGGAAAAACAAGTGAAATATTGTAGCTCAAAATAATTCAAACATTTAACATTAGCTACCAAAATGATGAAACTACTGTAATTCTTGTCAAAATACTCTTCATATTTAAATGGCAGAAGAGTGTCTTTTTCTACTTTACAACTTTAGTTTTATACATTTATTATGTGTCAATTAAAAATAAAAAATATGTATTAAAATCTCTTTCATCACTTTAGCATATTTTGTTAGATTTTATTCCCAGCTGTGTAGCATTTAAAATTCTTTGCTTCATTTTGAATGTTTTATATATTACTAAAACTTTTCTTTACTGATAACTGAGATAAACACTTGAGCATTTTAGGAATGTGAAAGAAAATGCAAAATAAATTAAGATAAAACCAAAGTTCTTCAGGCTAATAGAAACTTCACTAGGCTTCCCCTCAAGATCCTCAGTAATATCTGATGAAAAAGAACATAGCTTAAAGAAATGCATCGGAGACCTGTGCAACTCCACATCTAGTTTTAATTAGGAGTGCTTTAGTTAATGCCCTTGGTTAGTAGATGAGTACTAATTTGCATATTTAGACAATGCATATTAAATGGCTTACACTATAAAGGTCTAGAAAGCAAATTGCCGGCTAAACTTAATGTCAAGTTACTTCCTAAAATAGTGCCATACGTCAGATACCTCACAAAATAGCCTTTCCATGTTCATAGGTGTTTCAAGTGTAGTATCTCAACTTTCCTGGCCCTGGCCCTATCTTTTAAGGTTTTCAGTGCAGACCTCTTGTGCAACTCACACCAGATAAGGTGACATGGGACAGCTGAGCCTCTGACCCTACTCTGTCAGCCTTGAGGAAGCAGATCCTCCTTGGATACATAGGGATGCAGAGGGAAATTGCTATGAGGCTTCTGCTGAGGTTCTCTAGAAAGGTGGAGCAATTTGAATTCAAACACTGCCAGAAGTCAGATCTCTGTGAATTAGAGTGCATAGCTGTGATTTGAAGGTCTCTGAGGAGGCATGTGACACTGCAGAGGGTAGTGGTTTCCCAGTGTTATTTCATTACTTGATTAGGATGGTGGACTAGAGGATATTTCATTATGTGGGCAAATTAGATCATGTTAAGTGGCTTGAGTACTTGAAAGAGAAAAACTGAAATTTAAAATGATTGTAAAGAACAGATCATATATAAACAGCGGAAGGCTAGAAACATATGTAAATGCACACATGCACATAAGCACATACATACATGCAGAAAAACTGTGAGGCATGAGAGAGAGAGAATGTATAAATGAGAGAGAAGCTAGAAATACCCATTGTGTCTAGTAATGCATTGTGCAGGATAATCATTAAGAAAATATTGATTTAGTTAGATTAACTTAGTACAGCTTCATTCATTGAAATGATCAGGCCTCCTCTTCTAGTAAGTTGTACAAAGCCATATGAAGTTGAGATGCTGTATAACCTTCGTAGCATTCAGCTGTCTTCAGTGCTAGTTGCTCCAGTTGCTTAAACACACACACACACATACACACACACACACACACACACACACACACAAAGCCTCTACTCCCTGCAAAAGACCTAGATAAATGAATGAATGAATGAATAAATAAAGAAATAAATGCAAAAGATGATTCTCTTCTTACTCATTTTATTTCCTTTTGCCTTGCTGAAAATGCCATTGTAGCTATAACATATGACTGATGCTGCTGATATAACTTTTAATTTAGATTTGGAGACTGATTATACCAGGCCTGCTTCCTATTTATGATTTACAAAAAGTCTCTTCCACTCAGAAGAAAACACGGGCCCCCTGATTAGTCATGCTGGACCATACTTTATCTCTACTCATACTATAAACACAGCTATGGTAGACAGAACCATTTGAATTATTATTATTGTAATATCTGCACACATGGAGAGGATGGTGAAGAGCCATTATTAACTGTCCTCTACTCAGGTTAGATAATTTATTAACTTGGAAAGAAATCTCATTTTCTTGAAAAATTTTCTGTCTTTATAGATGTTGTCATTATTTTAAACAGGTTAAACTTATAGGAAATTGAACAGACAATTGATTGTTAGTACTTAACAGACTAGGTCACATTACGGTTTAGCTTTTTTTCCTCACTTATCTTTACTATGTGTTTGATTATGAAGTCTACCTTGAAATCTGGAACGCTGAAAAACAAATTTGTTTTGGAAAACCAAACCCAGGCCGGGGATTTAGCTGAGCAGCATAAGTGCTTGCCTTGCAAGTGCACGGTTGTGAGTTTGATCCCCAGTACAAAAAAACAAATAAATAAAAAAAAAACAACAACAAAAAGGAAAACCAAACCCTGTATTAAATACAGAAAGACATTTGTCCCTTCCTGCTAGTGTAGCTATTTGCTATTTCTCCTTCTACAGAATTAACATAATGAATATCATCAAGGACTGAAATAGTGATTAATATAAAGTGATTTCATATAAAGCCTGCCATTAAGGACTGAAGAAGTGATTAAATAGTCTGATTTATTAGACTCAGGTTGGTGCTTGTGACAGCAAGGACTCAGTAAATAAAGACTTCTGTTTCTCCTCTTTCCTCTTCTCTTACCTCTTTCCCCTTCTCTTTTTGCAATACTGGGGATTAAACCCAGAGTTTTTTCACTGAAATTCATTCTCAGACCTATTGGTTTTTTTATTTGAGACAAGGATTAATTAGCCAGCAGGGCATGCAGTCTAGGTTGATGAATCTAGTAATGCTGATAAGGCAAAAACACTTGTTTTGTGTGACACATTTTAGAGGAAGATGTACATGAGTTCAATTTGTCACTTTAAGGGAAAGATGACTGGATTCAAGTTGATATTTAAAGTGTCTTCATTCAAATCCATACTGGAATTATAGGGATGATGAGTGAACACTGAAATTTTTGACATACTTCAAACATTAGCAGAAATTATGAGACTAAGCCAGGGCCTTCTTTCTCTCAGCTGGTGAATGATCATCTATCATGGCTTTCAAAAGAATTTGAGCATGAGTTCTCAACCACAGAAGGCCCCTAAACTGGAGGAATGGATCCATGACTCATTTTTGAGTAAGTGAGAGATGAGTCAATTTTATCTGTGCTAGAAGGGTATCAATTGTTTGAAACCACAAATGACTGTGGCCGTAAGAACACAATTTGAAAAATAGGTTATGGTTCCTGAACATCATTGATTAAAAAAGAAAATACTGAGATAATTTCTACATATTAGGGTTCATGAAATATGGGATCCAAAATGTGTTTTTTACTTTAAAATATCTTATTTTTGAAATGCATGCTGTTATCAAATTTTTAAGCTAAGTTATCAAAGCCCCTCATTACAATGAAAATGTACTGTTTTGGAATAAAGCCACATTAAATTTTTATTGTTCAGTATCTCAGTGTGGATTAGACCTTGTCTAGCTGGGCACATAGCAGAGGGCCATTTCTAAAGACGAAGGCTTTGGGCAGGTGAGCTCTGATGATTGAGAGGGAACATGGAATAAGCATGAGCTGAACAGGCCTGGGTAGGGATGCCTCGGAGAATAGAATCCCACAAAGCTATTTTTCAAAATTAATGGAGAAACAAGATGCTTCCATGACAAAGAACAACTGAAGAAATTCATGGCCACCAACCTAACCCTACAAAGAGTACTGAAAGATGTTCTAGAAACAGATAAAAATGACCACAATTCCAAGAACGACAACAGAAGGAAATCATCAGCAGGGCAAACAAACAGACCAGCAAAGTATGGAACCAACAGCAGGAAAATAACATGACAAAGACAACCAATACATATCAGTCATACTCATTAATGTAGATTGCCTCAACTCACCAATAAAAAGAAACACAGACAGAGAGGATCAAGAAACAAAATCCATCAATATATTGTATACAAGCAACACATTTAACTCAAAAGGAAATCAGGAGACTGAAAGTCAAAGGAGAAAAAAACAATGCTCCATGTGACTGGAACCCAGAAAAAAGCAGGGGTAGCTTGCCCATCAACTGCAGAATGGAAAAGAAAGATGGTATTTTTCTACTCCCTGAGGCTCCATCTTAACAAGGCCTGGTGACCAGGTGATCCTCCCAGAGACCCAGAGAAGAAGTCATACCACAAAGCTCCATCCCAGGGAGACCTGGAGTCTCACTGAACCCAATGTGGGTCTGGAGAAGAAGCCATGCCCCAAGGCTCTGCTGCCAATGGGGCAGCATCAGTGAATTACCACCATATGCCTTTCCACCACTCCAGGAGCTCCGGATTGGAAAAACCCGGGTGTCTAGCCCGGACCCTACACTGAGGGACAAGCAGCCAAAGCAGGAAAATCCCAGGATGCAGCAATGGACTGATTTGGAGAAACACAGGAAAACGTCAAGACAAAGACACAAAATACAATCTCAGACCTCCAACCCACCCAGAACAAGTTCAGGACTGGTTTTTTGCTTATGAATTTCTTGGTTTGTCTTTATCATGGTAGGTCTATTTCTCCATCAGTTTTGAAGGATATAGTAATCCGGGTTGACAATTATTTTCTTTTAAGGCTTGAAAAGTTTCATTCTAAGATCTCCTGATCTTTAAGGTTTGTGTTGAGAAATCTGGTTATTCTGATGGATTTGGTCTTGTAGGTAATTTGGTGTTTTTCTCTAAAATCTTTTATCTATTAGAGATAGCTTTGGTCTAAGTTTGTGGTATTTGGACCATGTCTTGTTATGGAGAGGTTTTTTTCTGGTTGCATTATTTAGAGTTCTAAATGCCTCCCTTTTCTGGCTTTTCACCTCATTTCCTAGATTTTGGAAGTTTTCTGCAATAATTCTGGTGAATAAATTTTTGTACCATTAGTCTCTGCCTCTGTGCATTCTTTGAATCTGATATTCTTTAAGATTGTTCCTTTAGACTTATCAAGAACTCTGGGATCATCTCTGATTGTATATTCTTGTCATTATTGCTGTGTGCAAGTATTTCTCTACATTAACCTTGTCCTTAAGTCCCGATATTCTAACTTCTTATTGGTCTCACCTATTGCTGAAACCTTTAATTGTGTTTTTCATTTCTAGGATTTCCACTTGATTCTTTTCCTTACTTACAATGGCCCCCTCTTTTTTAAAAAAATCTTTTTTGGTTTTTAGTGAGCCAGGATCTTACTATGTAGTTCAGCCTAGCTTGAATTCAGTGTGTAGCCCAGGCTGACCTTGATTCTTTTCCTTACTTATTATGGCCCCCTCTTTTTAAAAAAATCATTATTGAATAGGGGATAGGCATGAATCTTTGTGGGTTAGGCCAAAATGTTATGGTTTATATCTAGGTTTCCCTTAAAATCTCATGCTTTGGGGGGAGGTTTGAGAGGTAACTGGATCATGACGGTTTGAAACATATCAATAGATTACTGCACTGGAGAATTTATAGCTAAATGTGATTTGGGAGGTACAGCATGGTTGGAGGAGGCAAGTATGGCCTGTAAGGGTCCATCTTCAGTCTCCTGTTTTGATTTCTCTCTGAATCTTGTCTGCCATGCTTTGAGCAACTCTTCTGTACCATTTCTCTGTTATTCTGCCTTAGAGCCAGCTGACTATGAACTGAAACCTCTACTGTAGCCAAAAATAAACCCATCCTTCTTTAAGTTTCAAGTGTCTGGGATTGTTTCAGAGATGAGAAAGTAAGAAATATACTATTCAGGTTTCTAAAGTCATGTTAAAAATATTGGGGTATATTAGTGTTTTTGTAGAATGTTAGTAAGTGCTTGCATCTTAGGATTCCAAAGTCAATTTAAAAATCATTGGAATAGAACAAATTCAGAGGATTACTGTACAACTTCTCAGAGCATTTTCTATGGGAAGGAATCATACACTTTTCTAAGAAAATCTGTAGCTGTTAAATACATGTATTAGATATGCAAAAATATTTGTTGATTTAAATCAATGGGCTTTTTCTGTGACTTTGTGAGAAGAAAGGAATTTCTAGTTGAGGATGCCTTTAACTTCTTGGCTGTAATTTCTTGTATGAGATTCACCCTGGACCTAAATAGAAAGAAAAGTGGATGAGGGTGGCATTCTGGAAGGGGAAGGAACAAGAAATGAATTCTACTTTGTTTTGGATGAACAGTAAGCAATCTTTCTATGGAAATAAGAATTATAGGAACATAATAAAAATTAGAATAAGAAGAAAGCCTAATGTTTTCTGTGCTTGAGAAGCCAGATAAAGTCTCAAGGATGTGGTGCTCTAAGGTTCCCAACTTTCCTTTTAAGGTTTTTCTTTTTTTGGTAATAATTGTGGATTTCTTTTTTTTGTACTCCAGCCTTATGAACCAAAGAGGATATTTTCAGTAGTTGCATGAGATCAAAGCTCTTCCCAAACTAGAAAGAGGTGCAGAGTGATAAGACTTATTTTTCTTAAATCATTAATATTTCAGAACAAAGAAGAGAACTGGTTATGCTGCTGAAGGTATAAGTGTGTTTACATGTGATTTTATGTATGTGTTATAAATTTGTTGTTCACTGTTCTTCCAATACTATGTCACATACCTCTTTTTCAAGTTTTCTGTTCCATGTATTTGCGCCAGAGGCCTAACTGCCTTGAATATCCTCATGTTGCCCTCAATCTGGCTACCTGAGGTCTTGCTACTTCACATTTCTTTCTACTTTCATGGAGTATCATGTTGGTCTTCCAAATGTTTAGGCTTGCACAAAAAAATATTCTGGATCCTATCTCCTCATGCATTTGCTGGAAGCAGAAACTCCTTTTTATTCAAATTCATGCTCCTGTAGAAGTTTAGAGGAGACCTAGGAGGCTTGTCTTCAGTTCCCCCTAAATCTGTATATTTTGCTAGATTTCTGAAGGCAAAAGTTTATCATTGAGGACCAAACCCTCTTGTTTTTCAAAATTTTTATCACTGACAATGTGTTATAATTTTCTTACCTTCACATTTTATAATATTTTTGTTTGCTGAACACACATAATCCAGGATATATTTTCCTAGTCATTTATGGCTTCTGTTTAGCTGGAAGTATCAACATACTGAACTCAGACTAAAATCAGAAAGGAAGACATTTGATGTTTTATTTTGTGCATTTGAGTTTCAGACAAATTTATAACATACAAAGAGAATTATGATACTAAAAAAACTCCTTTAGGACTCCAGAAATATCATGCATCCCAGGATAGGAATATCATTTAAAGTGAAGACTTTAAAGCAATAGTGAAAGTTTTAGGAGGTAATATTATTTCAGGTTTGTGGGGAGATTTTGAATGGCAGTAGGGAGTGATCTACCCTTGATTTATACTAGTAGTTACCAGTAGCCATTAGTATGTATCTTCCCTCACTGGCATAAATTTTTACAGAGTATATGTGTGAAAATCTCCTCTTGTAGAAGAATAGTTTAAAGACATTATTGAAATAAAATGCCATGTCTAATACGAACTTAATGACTATTGTCTTCCAAAGTTAGCAAATAATTGAGGGCAATCTCAATTTAGTCCCAGCAAAGTTCCAAAAATGTGCTAAATGTCAATGATTGAGTGATTAAGAAAAGACAAATGCCAGATCTTTCTTTCTCATCATTTTCAGCAAAGGATGGTTTTATCAGCTGCTTTTCCCAGCAGGGGAAATCCTTAATTACACAAACCATGTTTATTGCAGAGAACTGACCTTTCTATTCATAAAGATTTGAAGAAATAAAGGACCTCTATTGCTTTTAGTGTTTAAACATAGCCAAGAGAGAGATTCTGGATTACTAGAGGAGAGAACAAGCTGGTAAATCAGACAGAAGTTGAAGCAGGAATAAAATGGCTGTTAGATGTACCTGAGAGTTAATGTTGAAAGAGAGAAATGAAAACACTGCAGATCTATACTTGTTGCCAGATTTTACAAATGGAATCACATTAATACCAGAGAAAATTGTGTGGCTTTTCATATTTTAACAAGGGAAAGGGAAAAAAGGTTGAGAACTCAAAAAAAAAAAAAAAGGTTATGAAATCCATTGCATGCTAGGGAGTGAGGGAGAAAAAGAATTTTGCTGCAAAAATCAGGAATAGATTTCAGGTTTTTGGTAACCAAGGTGGTAGCTGTAAAGAGGTCATTGTTGAAGAAAAATTAGTTCTATACATTTTTGCTTTCGAAAATAATTTGAACAAGCAAGTTTTTATTTAAATAAGAATTTTATTTTATAATAATTTTAGATATATGAAATCAAAGCTCTTCCCAAACAAGAAAGAGGTAAATAATGATAAGACTATAAAAACAGTGCAGAGTTGCTATATATCATACACCAAGTATGTCAGTTTTCCAATGCTGTGACAAAATATCTGAGAAAAACAACTTAAAGATTTATTTTCATTCATAGTTTCAAAGGTTTCAGTCCATGGTAACTTGGCCACACAACTGTGGACCTGAGGCAAAATTGAGCCTCATGGCAGGAAGTACATTGTGGAACAAAGCTGCTTGCTGCATTATGGCAAACAAGCAGAGAGTAAACATATGCTGTTGGGTTTCCTTCTTCTATATTTATTCCAATTGTGTTCTCAACCTATTGGGCCTGTGCCACCTATGTTTGAGGTCTCCTCCTCTTCCACATATCAATCATTTCTGGGAATATTCACACACACACAGATGTGTGTTTTGGCATTTCTCAATCCAATCAAAATCACAATCAAGATTAACTACCACATGTAGTTTTCTCTTGTTATTAACATTATACAATAGAAGGTTGCATTTATCAGTTAATACTGTGTTAATACCTGCCAATGAGTTAATCAGTCAATACTGAGCCCATACTGACATATTATTGTTAATTAAATCTTTATTTAGATTTCCCAAGTTCCTTACTGATACCCTTTTTCTGTTCTAGGATTCAAGATATCAGAGGGCATGCAGTTGTTATGCCTCCTTCAAATCCTCTTGCGATAGATTCTCTGACTTTGTCTCTGATAACTTAACAGTTGAGAGTAGTAATAAGTATTGGGAAGGTTTTTTTGTAGGATGTCTCTCACCTGGGATTTGTCTGCTGTTTTTCAAATGATTATAGTGTGCTATAGGTTTCTGGGGGGAAAGCACCAGAGATAAAGAACCATTTCTATCATTTCATATCAAGGGTACATACTGTCACAGTGACTTGTCATTGTTGATGTGGATCACCATCATCTGGCTGAGTTAGTATTTGTTAGATTATCCAACTAGAAAGTTACTCTTCATTCTCCCTCCATAAGAGTTCTTATGGTATTTAGCAGGCAGTCACCAGAGCCTTTCCACACTTAAGGACTGGTGAGTTATGCTGAACAAGTATAAACCTTGAGGATGGTGTATTTACATAAATTATTTAGAACTCTTCCACATAGATTTATTTTTGTTTTGTACCTCTATTTAATCAACCATTGTTTATGTTAATATGATATTTTATGCTCTGGATTATCAATCAATTCTTTTAAAAATTTTTTTTTATTTAGAGAAAAAAATGAAGCAGAAAGAGGATAGAAATAACACAAAATTTCAAAACAAAAATTAATAAGAAATCACTAGTTGACAATTACATATTTTCCTCCTAGAAACAGTTGTTCAAGTTACAAAAGTAGAGCATACAAAGTAGACATTTAAACAGTGAGACTGCAATCAGCTATGTTCATATATTCAAGAAAAAATTAGTATTATGGTCATCAATCCTACACACTCAAACATACATGCATTTATATCCTTTAGAATACTTTCCTTTCCTCTCTCTTTTCTTACAATAACTATAATCAATTCTCATAAACTGTTTAGAAGTTCTACACATGTATAAGTCTCTACATGCATACTTAGCCTTTCTGTATTAGAGGGAAAAACAAACCAAAACAAGCCAACAATACAAATTCCTAGAGAAATATGAAATGAGAAGGACATATAAAACCACAATACTAGGTGATCTACGGTTGTCACCATGATGTCTCCAGTTATTTTCAATAAAATTGTCTATTTTGTCAGGCATAGTATAATTAAACTTAGTGTTACATAGTACTATTAATAAAAACCAAACACTGGAGACATTATAGGACTTCAGAGCCAGCTAATAATCAAACCAGAATGGGTATCCTATTGAATCCTGCCATCACCAGAGTAGTTGCCCCTACTCCCAGACTTGACACCCTCAAGCATACCAGATTAGAATAAAATCAGTCAAGACAAAACAGTGATATAGCCAATCTTTCTGCCTCATCTCTGCTATGCTACTTTTCTGTCATTGTTATTTACTTTTCTCCTTCATTCCACTATCTGCTCCCTTTCATTGAGGCCTTTCTGCCATTGTTCCTGAAATCCTGGTGATTTTCTTCTCTCTCTCTAGACTGTCCTTTGGTATTCTTTAGTGGGTTGGATTGGTGGTCACAAACTCCCCCAGTTCCTCTTTGTCATGGAAATATCTTGTCTCTCCATTAATTTTGAGAGACAGTTTTGCAGGGTACATCAATCTGGGTTGGAGGTTATTTTCTTTCAGGGCTTGGAATATTTCACTCCAAGCTCTTTTTGATTTGATAGTTTGCATCAAGAAGTCCACCGTGATTTTGATATTTCCTTTATAGGTAATCTGTTTCTTTTCTTTTACCACTTTTAATATTCTGTTCTTCTGATGGATTTCTGGGATCCTAACTATTATATGTCTGGGTGTAGATCTGCTTTGGTTGTAGCTGGCTGGAGTTCTGTATGCCTCATATATCTGAACATCACTTCTGTTCCCTATGCTTGGGGAGTTTTCCTTAATTATTTCTATGAATAGCCTTTTTATTTCATTGGTATTTGTCCCTGCTTCTTCACCCACATTTTTTATTCTTAAGTTATAAATCCTCCTGTCGTCTTCTAGCCTTTGTATCATTACTTCCTGGTTCCTTGTTATTTTTAAGAGATCCTTCCTTTCATGATCATACATTGCAAACCTGTCTTCAAGTTTTGAAAGTCTGTCTTTAGTTTCTGTTAAAACGTTTTGCCAGATTTCAATGGAATTATTAATTTCCTGATACTCTCTTTGGATCTGTTTCATGTATTCTAGATTTTGTTTATATTCATCATCAAAGGCTTCTCTTCTTTCTCTGGGTTCCTCCATTCTTCCATTTGCATCTTCTTGAGGAGTACCCAGTGTTTCTTTTATTAATCTTCTTATATCTTGCTTCACCTGAGTTAGAATTTCACATTTAAATTCATCGATGAGGTCACGGAAGTATTTCTTTATTTCCGCTGAGGCCATGTCTGATACTGCATGTCTGCTGCTCTCAATCTTCTCTGTACTCACCCCTTCTGGGTTTATTTTCCTTGGGTCCGCGGTTGAAGGCCTGTTGCTGTTTCTCTGTCTTGTCATGCTTCTGGTTTCCCTCAGACAAGTGAATGGTGGAGGTGTCTGGACCTTTATGTATTGCTTTTAGTCCCTCTGCAGTTTACTGGCTAGGGCAGTGCTGCCCTCCCCTGTCTGCTGTTGATCTGTGAGATGCATGCTATAAATCAATTCTATTTATTTTATTGTTTGGCCATTGGTGGCTCATTCACTTGGCACCAGTTCTTTTCTAACAAACTCACATTTTTGTGAATATTTCATATGCATGTTTTGTGAATATTTCATATTATATTTCATGTAATATAAAATATTTTGAGAACTTCTTTACTTCTGGCACTATAAGATGCTCAGAGCTAATCTTGTGTGTTTTCTACTTTAATCCTAGAACCTGCTGTTTTTCCCAAGAGTTCTGGTTCCCTTCTTTGTAGGATGGTATTATAAATCAAGATCTGGGCTTTAGGTGCCAAGAGGGTTCTAAAGGCTTAGGGAAAGGTAAAACAAAACCTCATAATTTTATTCAGGAGAAAAATAATTTGTCTTTCTTCAGACAAATAAGATTTTTAAAACTTTAAATGCTGGCTTAACACTGCAAGTTTAAAAATAATGATTCCTAAATAATGAGGAACTTCCCTTCCCCCAGCTTGGCAAGTTTTTCCTGTAAGAAATTAGAGTAAATATTTTAGGTTTGTGAGTAGTTCTGTCTCTACTCCATCACAGTAATGCAAAAGCAATCACAAATAATATAAATGAATAAAAATAGCTTTCTTCTTATAAAACTTTACTTGAAAATATAAAGAGGCTGGATTTTGTCTATGGGGCCATAGTTGTCAATCTTTGAATTAGACCAAGGAAAGACAAATGAAAAATAATACTTATTAGGTGCTTACAAGTTATAAAGTGTGCACTAAAAGTGAGTGTTACAAATAAGCAGCAATTATTGAAAGTGAAACTGAAATACTGCAAGATTTAGAGATCAGGTGAGTGATCTTAAATGGCTTAAAATTCCTTGTTTCCTTTCTTTCTCTTTAATAAGAAAACTGGATGAATACATATGAGGTATTTTTCAGCTCTAAATCTTCTGGTCAAATTATTGGCTCTCATTGTTTATCAGCATGTAAAAACAGAATATATATTTTAAATTTATACTTTTAAATTTACACTTTGCTCTCCCCATATTGAGATTATGAACAAATGTTTTCTTGGGTTATTACATGCCTAAATTCATTTGGTTTTAGGATATGTTGATTGAATATTCTACTTGTTACTAAGCCAAGGGACTTTTTTAAAAAAATTTTTTCCCCTAAGTAGCTTATTTTCAGTAGAATGAATCTGTAGATATTAATCCAAGAGATCTGTAGCTACAGTTCAAATAGTTGGAAATTTGAAAAGAATTTATGTTTACTAATCTGTACCTGAAATATAGTATTTCCTCTATAAATAAATGTAGGTAACAAATGACAGTACTACTAGTAGAGTGTTTGTAACTAGTAGAAATATCAAATATAGCCATGTAAAGATATAAAAATATCCATTTCATTGATAGTTTGGTAATTTTATTACCAATTTAGTTTCAAACAGATTTGTTGAGATGTAGTTCATGTACCATGCAATCTACCCATTTAAAGTGTACAATTCAATAGTTTTTATATTATATAATTAAATTTTTAAATTTGTGATAAAATAAATATAGTATAAAGCTCCTCATTTCAACCATTTTATATGTATAATTTGTAGTATTAATTACATTCACATTGTGTGTAACCATCACTACTATCTATTTTAAAATTTCGATCAGACAGAAATTTTGTAAACATTAAAAGGGCTAAGATTGTAGTTCAAGACTAGAAGTCTTGGTAAGCATGAGTTTGACTGCTAGTACAACAGTAGCAATAATTACAACAACAACAACACCAAATCATAACCTTTAATCTTTATGTCTATAGAATATCCTTTCTACATAGTTCACAAAAATAGACTGATAAAATATTTGTCCTTTTGTGCCTGACCTCTGACTTCATTCACTTAGCACATCCCTTAAAAGTTCTCCATTTTGTGGCACTTATCAGTACAGCATTCATTTTTATGAATGAACAATATTCTAGTGTACATACACACTACATTTTGTTTATCCATTCATCTGTTGATGGATACTTGGGTTGTTTTCACTTTTTAAATTATTGTGTACAACGTTGCAATGAACATTAGTATAATTTGCAAATTATTGCTTTCAATTCCTCTGTTTATATATATCTATGAATGGAATTGTTGGATTTAGTTTGGTAATTCTTTGTTTAGCTCTTTTTTTGGTATATTATATGGCATCTCATCATGATTTTTAAAAAATATTTCCTCCCATATTTTTATTAGTGCATATTGGTTATACAGATTAATAGGCTTTATTTTGTAGAGGTTTATTTTTCTCTTTATAATGGAGGGAGACAGCTCTATAGTGGGAGGTGACTGTATAGTGTCTTCATGGATTGAAACTTCTGTCATCCTCTCCTACTCTAGGTCCCATCATGATGAGTATGGAAGTTCTCATTTACTGAACTGCCAAGGACAGAAGAGGATACCTCCCAGTGAGATGGGCTTTCTTCAATGGGATTTCAGATATTCCAACATAACCTTTGCGTGAATGCCCCTGATAAATACTGACTGTAAATAAGTCTATGAAGTGCATTTTTCATCTGCACACATTGCTATGCTGAGTAATTAAAGGGTTAAGTTATTTGAAGGACTAATGAATATTAGAATTCTTGAACACAGAGCTCTGAACTCAGTTTCATTGAGCTCAAGTCAAGATGCTAACAAGGAAGGCTGTTTGCTTCTGGGGTCTTGGAGGGCAGAGTCCATTAATGTTCCCTTTTCAGCTCCTAGTGTCCACCTTTGTTCCTTGGCTTGTGAGCTTTTCTTCCACCTGCAAAGTGCATCACTCCATACTTTGCTTCATACTCTCATTTCCCTCTCTGATTCCTCTACATTCTCCTTATAAGGACTACTGTAATCACACTGGGCTCACCTGAATGGAAGGAGAGACTGTCCTTTCTCAAGACCCTTAACTCAATGAGATCTGCAAAATCCTGTTTTTCATATGACTTTTATTTATGTGGTATGTTATTTCCCCAAAGAGTTCCATGTCTGGTTTCCCAAAACTTCCATGTTTGAAGGAATAGAACATAAGGCTATTTGGGAATTATAGTGTCATAGAAACCATCCTCTTGGAATATCACATCTGTTACAAGTCTGTAGGTCATGTTAGCCTCTTTTAGTAATGGCTATAGAGATTCCTATTTAGTTAATGACTGTGCTTGAAGTGAGGTCCTTCAACTTCTGTTCAGGGAAAATTAAATTCATCCATTTATGCATTAACACATTTATTTAGCATCTACAATGTGTCAGTCACTCTTAGTTTTACTCTTCTCCAAATTTTCTTCTTCACTAGTAAATGGAGCCACGACTGATTAAATTTTCTATGATGCACCTGAGACTCATTTTTAAAACTTTCCTGTAAAAGTCAACCAGTCCCCAAATTGAGAATTGCATTGATTTAGCTTCCAAAATAACACATGCACTTAACTCTGCTTTTTTTTCCCACCAAGATCCAAGTCTAAGCCAACGATTTTCTTCTTTTAGATGTTGCAATGTCTTGCTATGTTGTTTCTCTGCATCTGTCCTCAACTCCACTCCACTTCATTCTCCACTGTGCTGAGTGGTATTTTAAAAATACAAATCTATAACATTTAATACTCAATATATTTCCAGAGGACTCCATTTCTCTTAGGATAAAAGCAGAAGTTTTCACTAGGACCTTCTCAAGAGGGCTTCTGCTTACTTCTGGAGCCTCACCTGACTGTGCTTCTTTTTCAGGTTTTAGAATGTACTCACAATATCTCTCCAACCTCCACAATTTTCCACATGTTGCCCCCAGTGACCCAACTCTTCTAAGCAAACCTCACCTCCTAATGGCAAGTCAGTTATAAGCTCCATAATTCAGTAACATTCAAAAAACCACATCTATGAGTGCATGAGGCTTTTAGGGACACATCTAGATATTACCCAAAATAAACCCCTTGCTTATTTTCTTTTGCTTGGGAAACATTTTCATACATGCCAGACTGGTTTAAATTTAGGGAAATCTAGGAACTTTATGCTTTCATTGAAGCTTGCTTTCTTTTTATTGTATAATTCAGAACTATATTCAAAGACATAATTAATTTTGGGCTTAACATCTATATATCTCATTACATTATAAATTGTGTGAGGGAGGAGACATTATCTGTGTTTTCTATCATTATATCCCGAATGTCTCACAGTGTGCTTTCTGCATACTGGGAGGTTAGCAGGTAGTTGGAATGGCAGTGGGAATAATTCTGCAAAACCCCATGTGGATCAATTAAAACTAGTAGCTCAACAATCTTGCAGCTTATGGATTTACTTTACCAAGCAGATCTTGTGTCTCTTTTCAACATAGTGTGGGCATCTGCTTGGGGAGGATAAGAATCCACTTTTATTTCTGTATATAGCATCACTATTGGATAAATGCTTCTTAAACTTTAATGTATGCCAAAATCTCTTGGGTGATTTGTTAAAATACAACTGTTTGGTTCAACCCTTAATTTCTGATTATGCCCCATAGATTGGTGTATGGGAATTTTCATTTCCCAAATGTTTTCAGCTGATTCTTTTGCTTCTGTCTGACACCAGGATAACCTGAATATGCTTCAATCAGCTAGACAAGCAGTCCCACATTTTTGTTGGGGTGAAATATTTTTTGTAAGTTGGTTGTGCATAAGTCTCAGGGTATGTTTGATGTGTCCAAGGAGTGATTTTCTTCTAGCTATTTTTTCCTGGGACCCATCCCTTCTTTTTATAGAAAACTATAGAAAAGGATCAATGACAATAAAAAGTGACAGAGTTGTGTGCCTATTAGGAGATTGGTACCCAGAAATTCAATGTAAATTTAACTTGTAGTTATGGTAAGATCCATTTGAACAGGTATATGTTGATGAAAACATTCACAGGTTGACATTGGAAATCTTAAATTCTCTCTTTTGAAACTCTTTAGTAAGAAGTTGGCTTGCTCAGTCTAAATGTGGCGGGGGGTATATGGCTTACAATTTGAGTTTTACTTCACACAATTTGGTTTTATAGAACCACATTTCACTTCATAACAGAACACCTCAACAAATATATTTTTTCATCAAACTAAACAAGCAAACAAAAGCACCTCTGTGCTAAAAGAAATTGAATGCCTGTTATCCTTCAGTGCATTGAACCCAATAAATTCCCACTTGCTATTGCATGTACTCAACCAGCAAGGTGCAAATCAACCATCACACATTTCTCTGTTGGGGGAGCAGCTTGTGATCAGAAGTGCATTGCAAGTGAAACAACCAGCTGCTATTTCAGGGCAATAACTCTCTTAGGAAAGTGAGAAGAAAAAAAGCAAATTTAAAACAGAATCTACAGAAAAGAAACAGGTGCACAAACAATCACAGATTATTAGCTATGGAAAAGAGAGTTGGGGCCAAATGGCCTAATCTCCCATGTTAGAGAGGAGAAAGCCTCAAATAGGATAAGGCCCCTGCCAAAGTCATTGACTGAATTGACGCAGAACTGGAACTCAAGAATTCAGTCTCCTTAGTCTAAGCTGTTTTCATACTGTCTTATATGTAGTGATTAAACTCTTTTACCTGGTTTATATTTTGCGTCCTTAGCTAATCATCAAATAAATTATATTTCTCCAAAATTTATCTTTGGTTCGGGGACAGAAGCATATTCAAGTTATCCTAGCTGTGGAAATCAAGAAAACCTATGTCAATCACATTTTTAACTCCTCATAGACGATTTGGAGTAATATTTTAAGACATCAGGGAAACCAAGATCAGAGTAAGCAAAAGACATGCTGAAATTGTTTTTGCATACATAAGCCTACTCTCATGGGCCTTTGGTTAATGTTCAAATTCAGGACATAGCATCATTTAAACAATTTTATCAAGGCTTTCTGTCAGCAAACAGTATAAATTCAAGACTGGGATAAAGTAAAGGAAATAATTAAAATATAAAAATTATTATCATATATTCAAGGGCAAGGAATGACATATCATTAACCCTAAAAGGGATGAAAAACAAGAATTTTCATGGGGCCTCAATAAGTCAATAAGTATTTACAAAATACCTATTACAGACTATGTACTTGGGAGTGAAAAAACTCAAATTCATTGCCTCCCAGAACTGATACTGCAAGAACAGAATTCAGATAGTGAACATGAAAATGAATTTATGGAATAATTTTAAATACTGATACATGCTATGAAGGAAATAAAATAAGGAAATGTGACAGTCATGAGGCAAGGGGTTCTCCTTTGGCTGAAGAAGTAGGAAGGGTTTCTCTGAGGGAACAACATCTGAGTATGAGAAAAAATCAGGCAATAAAAAGATCTGGGGAAAACACTTCCCACTAGAAGGAAGAGTGAGTGATGGTCTGACACAAAACTGAGCCTAAGAGTGAATATGTGAAAGATGGAAAATAGGGCTGCTGTGGTTCAAGTGCAAGAACTGAGATGAGCAAAGGGAGATAATGACAAAGAAGTAAATAGCGATCATGGTGGAACTTCCAGAGCTTGCTATTTGTTATTTTAAATCAGATTCCATGGGATTTCATTAAAGAATAGTAACAAGATAGTCATGGCTCTTTTTAGAATATACTCTAGGCCAGAGGCTATGGCAGAAATTTAGTGGGTGAAGTTGAAGAAGTCATGAAATGTGGTCAGACTCAGGATAAACATTAACAGTAGAACTCATGGGACCCACTGACATGGCACATTAAGGAAAAAGAGCATGTTGAGGAAGGCTTTAAGAGTTTTTGACCTGAATAAATATTGATACTGCTTATTGAAAAGAAGTAAACCAGAAAGTGTGGACTGGAGAATCAGAAATTTTCTTTGACCATGATAAACTTGAAGTGATTATTAAATAACCATGGGAAGGTGTTGAATAGTGAGTTTGAGTGCAGAATTCAGGGACAAATTAAAACTGAGGATTCACAATTGAGTTACAAAAATATTCTTACATTTGGCAAAGCCAGAGGGTTGGAGGACAATGTGTAGAAAGAGGGTAGAAGTAGAAGTCAGAAGTCCAAGACTGAATGCTGTAGAAGAAAAACCAGCAAAGGAGGTAAGTGAAGGACCCATGAAAGTAGTAGGAAGTCTGTCATTATAAATCCAGGAAAGCACTGTTTCAAGTAGCAAAACCAACCCTATCCAATGTTGCTTTCAGGTCAGATAAGCAGAGGACAGTTTTGATCATTTGTGATTTTAATTAGAGATGTTTCAGTAAAGCACTAGGGAAAATGGAGAACAAGGAGACAGGCCATCCCTTTGAAAAGCTGAGATGAGAGAAGAGTTGATAGGCAGGACAGACGTTGTGGAAGGACTACATTAAGGTGTATTTGAACACCAGTGTGAGTGATCCAGCAAAGAGACAAAGGGAGGATCTATGAAAGAGGTGAACTGTGAGACTGAAGTTCTTGAGAAAGTGAGATGTTGAGATCTGTAACCCAGAGTGTAGAGTTTTTCTTAGCGAGGGGAGGGACAATTCTTCCTTTGTAATTGGAAGAAAGAGAGCGTGGATGCAGATCCAGTTGGGGCAGTGCATTTGTTACTAGAAAATGAGATCATTCTTATCTGATTGCATTCATTTTATCTGTGAAGCATGAGGTGAGGTTTCTAGTGTTTGATACTTTCTGCTTGGCTCTTCTTTTTTCTCCATTTCACAGATTACAAACATAGTTCTCAACTGTCCTGGAGCTTTGCAAATAGCTTATGCTTCCCATGGGACCATTTACAGCCTGAAATCCATGTGATCCTACAGCTCCCCAGGGATCAGTATTAATTGACAGCATTTTTATGCCTGAGCAATAATCCTTGAGAGGTGGAAGATAACTGTCTCAGTTTACTTTATGGACTTTTTGTCGGAGTCTATTCCTGACCTCACTAGTCAGGGAGTCTTTGCTACTTAGTACAAACATGCACTTTGTATCTAGTCCTAAATTTATTATGGGTTATTGTAAAGAAGGCAATATGGATTGGACTGTGTGTTAATTTTCTATGGCTGCTATAAGAAAATATCTCTGACTTGGTGATTTGAAACAATACGATTTTATTTTGTTATGGTTCTGGAGGCCAGGAGTTCAAAATTAACCTGTTGGTAAAGCCACACTCTCTGAAGATGGCAAGGAGAATTTGTTGCCTGCCTCCTCTAGCTTCTGGGAAATGCTAGCATGCCTTGACATCTTGGACTTGAGGCTGCATCATGCCATTCTCTGCCTCTGTCTTTGCTTTACTTTTTCTTCTGTGTGACTCTCTGCCTTGTGTATGATCCAAAGTGCCCTCTATTTACTTGTATATGTGGTTGTAGTATATAATCTTGAGAGATCTTCAAGATCTTTAACTTAATATGTTGCCACATAAATTAATATTTATTCTTTTCTTATATAGGGTGATAGTTGCATGTTTTAGGGATTAAAATGTTGACATCTCTTTCTTTGAGAAATACACCACTTAGCTCACTAAAAACAGGCACATGACAACCTAAAAATATTTTCCAGAGCTTTCCCTTTGTTATGAATTTCCTAAAGGTTAAGAATTGGGAAAAAGGATGCAAGTAATAGATTTAACATTGATTGGATTAGTCTCTGAATAACCATCTCATCAAAAGGATTTGTGGTGGCTGGGAGTGTTGGTGCACTCCTGTATCCCAGGACTTCGGAGACTGAGACAGGAGGATTGTTGAGTTCAAGGCCAGTTTGGACTACAAAGTGATTTCAAAGCCATCCTGAACATCATAGCAAAATCTGTCTTAAAGCAAGCAAGCAAGCAAGCAAGCAAGCAAGCAAGCAAGCAAGCAAACAAGAAAGAAAGAAAGAAAGAAAGAAAGAAAGAAAGAAAGAAAGAAAGAAAGAAAGAAAGAAAATTTGTGGTACCATAACAGGGTTGCCTGATAGTCCCACTGAGAAATAGCACTAATTAATACCATTTTGCTTTTATAATGAAAGAATGCTCTTGAACCAAATCTCTTCTCTTTTTGTTGAACATCTATACATACAGGATAGAAACAACAGATAACTAAAGAAGAGAAATTGGCCTTATAAGTATTTTCTTATCTAATCTAGGCTTTGTGAAATGTAGTCAGATGATTTATTAAAGAAACAGTCTGATTTTACCATGCTGTCCTTTCTTGTCAATCAAAAAGAAAAAAGTATAAAAATAGAAAGTAGTTCCTGGGCTTAGATGAGGAGAAGAAAAAAATACTTCAACTTTATTAAGGCTTTTGGAGTTATTTCCTCTGCTGCCTTGTGTGTTCTTAGAGAAATCCCCTCATCCTGCCTTCTCAGCTTGTAAAAGTAGTTACCCTGCTGTCCTTAGTCAACTTTTCTAAGGAAATCCATAGCTATTCTTGTCATGCTTTTTATTCCAGTGTTTCAAACCCCAGTAATAACTACTAAATAGAAAGAAATTATTCTAATTGCTTGTTAATAACTTTCTCTCTTGGAATGACAACACACTCAGCATTATCTCCTTTGAGGAGCAGTGTCCTCGTGTTGACATCTAGTGTGCCTGATTTGACTTCAGATTCTACTGGGCTTTGTTTCTCCTGCAGTATGAAGAGTGTTCTGCAGTACCCCGATGACTAAGCCCATTGATACATGAAGGGCTCTAGCAGTGGGATGTGGGAGGCCTAAATTCTCTGTGGGAAGAGTGTGGGGGAATTCTCCTTGAACTTTTTAGCTCATTTTGAATGTCTTTTTTTTTTTTTAACTTAGGGACTTCCACTGGCTAAAGATAGGAATATTCGAGCATCAAAAGGCTACCATAAACTGAAATAAGAAATATTCATGAAGTATGATAATTTATAATTATATTTTAGAAAGACAAAAAATATACCATGTTGGCATTCTGTGAGGGTTGCCATAGCATAAACTCATTCTTCTGGAAAATGATAGTCAAAAGGAAAGAATCAATTCTTGCATGTACTATATAAATCATATTGATGTAAATGTCCCTCCTTCATACTCCTCAAGTCATAGACACAACTCAGCAAATTGGGTGTATCACTTGTTCAGCAAATTAAAAAATGCATATCATTGGAACTACTGGGCATCTCAGTAACAGTATTAAGAGGATATAAGATTTGGGCTGAGGTCATGATGGGGAAGGCTCAAGTGAGAGGAGATTTGCTCTGAAATGCATATTGACAGGAAGATAGAATAAGTCTATGACTGGGCATTTAAGAAATCTTATAAGGCCAATCAACTGCTAGAATAAGGTTGAATTTGTAACTATTAAAAATACACCTATTGCTCAATTCTCTGGAAAAAGATGATGTTTGATATATTTGTGATCTGCACAGTGACCTTGTTTTTCAACCTTGTGATCTAAACATTAGGAAGTGTTGGGTTTATTTTATTTATTGAAAGCCATGAGATGTCTTGACATTCTGTGAGATTGTTTGTGTCCAACAAGGAGGCTCTGAAGCTCAGCTGACAGTCATGGAATTTCTCAGAGGTTAGAGTCTGCTTCTTGGTTTCTCTGAGATGGTGAAAGAGAGTTATATCTTTAAGTATCAGAATAGCATAAGATACAAGTAGGAGAAAGAAACAGATTCCAATAACCCCATTTTGACCCTTAATGAAAGTGGATCTAGCCAACCTAGATACTAAAATTGTGGGTTAAATATTAACAGGGCACTTTGCTATGGGTGGCTCAAAAGGTGTCAATTATGTGTCTTAACACTAAAAGTGGGACAGATATCACTTCAGACTTGTAACACTATTTTTGGGATACTTATACTAGGAGATAACATGAAGAAGGTGCCATCAGTCAAATCTAGAATCTTCTGCAAACAAATGGCATAAAAAGAGAGGGGATAAAGAGGCATTTTAAGAATATACAAAACACTTCATGGAAATTTTCTTGAGGTTTGAATTGAAAGAAATTACATCAGAAGACATCTTTGAATCAGAGAAAACTGGAGAAGAATTAGAGATTAGAATTATTAAGGAAAAATAAATTGTGTTAGTCATGAAAATGGAAAAAGTTTATTTACAAATATCGTCACTTATTAGAAAAGCATTCTAAAGTACTTAGGAGTAGGATGATATGTTGTCTGGCATTTCCTTAAAAAAAGAATGGAAGTTAATAGATGATACAAAAATAACAGAATTTTGCTGATTATCAAAATTGGGCCATGAGTCCATGGTTGGTGGTCATTTTTTCTATTTTTGAGTGTATTTGAGAAGCTCCAAAATAAACAGTTTTTAAAAGTGATATTACTTTTGTTTCAAATTATGTTTTTAAATTTCTTCTCATCTCTGCAACAGGGTACCATTGCCCTTGATTTAAAGGAAAAGAAAGGAAAATAATTGCTCATCTGACTTTCCAAATTCTCAAATAGTATTTCAAAGATTAACTGACAGTTGGCTGACCATAATATTATTTTATAAATTTCTCACAGTAAATTTTCCACTGAGAAGCAAAATTTCTATGAATGTTCACATTTTTAAAATTCCCATGGCTCTGGAGTAGCAATCTCTGCTTAAAATGATTGAAGACTAAGAATCAATCCTAAACAAATATTGACTCTCCCCATTAAGTAATTTATAGCTTCAGTTTTGCTCCAAAGATAGAAGTGAATAAGTTTGTTGTCCATTTCTCCATACAAAATGTGCAATTGTCTTTCTCTCTTATCCATCAGATTGAAATTTTTGGATTCTAATCTCTTTTAACTACTCTGTCCTGACCATCTTAATTTTTTTTTTTTGGTGCCAGGGATTGAACTCATAAACCTGTGTTTGCCAAGCAGACACTTATGCTGCTGAGCTAAACCCCTGGCCCCAAAAATTTTAATAATTTAAGAACACTTCCTCTAAGAAATCCTATGTTTGTGCTCCTGCCAGAGTATCAGGGAAGAGAATTTGGTGTTACAGAATTCATGCTGAACAGAATAATGAGCAATGGTTAGTAGCTATTTTTTTGATTTTCCCTTTTGGAGTTCTGTGAGAGCTTTTGTTAAATAGATTGGGTATTTCTATGGATCTCAAGCATCTATGCCATGGTTTTATTTACTTGTCAAATCAAAATTTTGTTTAATAAATGTTATGTTGTGATTTGAAGGCATTTCTTTAGATTGGCTTCATTTAAAAGTAATTTTGATGGCAAGAAATGAAAAATAATATATCCTGGATAAGGACAAAATCAATAGCACTATCACTGAAAAAGTTCTCAAACTTTTCCTTCATTTTGGAGGGGCTATCATTTTTTTCTCTACTTCTTCCATATACAAGACCAGCTCTCCATTTCAGGAGGTTCTGGCTGAGAAATGATCAGACAAGCTTATTTATTCCCAGTTAATTAGGGGCAGAAGACAAAGTGAAAGAATGACCCTTGGGGCCTCCTGAGCGCTCCAGTGAGAGAAGACCAATCTGTTCAGAGGGAAAGAGCAAGGAATAGTTTCACAGGAAAGGTGATGGTTAAATTGTCTTATGAGAGAGAAAAGCACATGATAGACAGGGAGAGAAATATGTATGATGTTGGGGAGACCTGAACCAGTATAGTATATTAGGAAATGGCAACTGAGGAGGGAATGTGTGTATGTGTGTGTGTGTGCATGTTTATATGTCTGTATGTGTTCAGCCATGTGTGGTATGATTTAAGAAGTTACAGTGAGAAATAATTATGGCCTTTCCTCCATGCATCCAGTGTGGGCAGAGAGAACCAGGAGAAGGCCCGCCTCTGCCTGCCAGGTGCCACTGCTGGAAGGCCCTTTCCTCTGCATGCCCAGCATGGGCAGAAAGAGACAGACAGATCCACCTCTGCCTGCTGTGCACCACTACCAAAAGGCCACATCCTACAGGTGGCCAGCAGATCTACCTTCACCTTCAGGGAGCTGTACCAGAAGGCTCTTTCTTATAGGCAGCCAGCAGGAGCAGAGACACACAGACAGGTAAGCTCTGTGCATCCATAGGCCACCATTGGAGATCCTTGTTTCCCTCAGACAGCCATCATCCACTAGCAGAATCAGACAAACATACCCCTGTGTGTCTGTTACCATCATGGGAGTCCCAGCATAGACACACAGGCTGAGAGAAGCAGCCCCACCTACATGTACCCCTGATCATCAGCAAAACCTCAGGGTAGCTTCATAGCTCTGGAGAAGCCCACTCCCTATCCTACTACTTCCCTGCAAATCTGGAATTAGAGGAACTGAGGTGCCTGTCCCATCCCACTACATCCCATCCCACTACACTGCTTAGGGGCAGCCAATGTGGGAAGTGCCTAGGACTCCACAACCAGTTTGTTGGGAGGAACCAAGGAGAATGTTAAGATGAAGGAGCAAAAGGTAAACTCAGACCTCTAGCCCACATACAATAAATCTGGGAGACAGAGTCATGGAAGAAAAAGGAATTTACACACCTGAAATCTCTGAAAGGATAGTAATTGAAGTAAGGAAATAACTCCATGAGATTATAAAAGTAGTCAAATCAGAAATAATGTCTCAGGTAAAAGAAGAAATCACAAACATACTGAAAGAATTGTTTAGTAGATATAAAGAAGACAGAAACAATAAAGAGGAGCATAGGAAAATGATGGAAACCTTGAAAGAATGTAGAAAGGAATTACAATGCATGAAACAGATTCAAAGAGATGCAGCAAATTAAAAAATTCAATCAAAAGCTGGAAAAATCACTTGAAAGAGACTGAAGATGGACTTTCAAACCTTGAAGACAGGATTGCAGCTAGTGATCATGAAAGATCTCTTAAAAATAACACAGAATCAGGAAATAACAACCCAACAGCTGCAGGATGATATAAAGAAGCATAACTTAAGAGTGACAGATGTAGGTGAAGAAGCAGGGGTCAACACAAATGAAATTAAAAGGATATTCACAGAAGTTATAGAAGAAAATTTCCCAAACATGGGAAATGGATCTGGCATGCAGATAAGTGAGGCATATAGGACTCCAACTAGCCACAACCAAAGTAAATCTACACACACACATATAATAATCAAGATCTCAGAAATTCAGCACAAGAATAGAATATTTAAAACTGTTGGAGAAAAGAGACAGATCACCTATAAAGGAAAACTAGTCAGAATCACAGCAGACTTATCAACACAAACCATTAAGTCAAGAAGAGTTTGGAGGGAAGTGTTTCAAACCCTGAAAGAAAACAACTTCCAACCCAGATTGATCTACCTTGCAAAACTCTCTTTCAAAATTAATGGAAAAATAAGATACTTCCATGATAAAGAACAACTGAAGGAATTCATGACTACCAAACCAACCCTACAGAGAGAACTAAAGGATATTCTAGAGAGAGATAAAGCTGACCATAGTTCCAGGAACTGCAGCAGAGGAGGATCACCAAACAAGACAGGCAATTGAGTGAAAGAGAAAAGTGGAGGGCCAACAACAGGAGAATAGCAAGGCAGAGACAAACCAATTTATGCTGGTTGTAACCATTAATGTAGATGGCCTCAGGTCAGCAATAAAAAGAAACACAGGGAGAGTGGATCAAGAAACAAGATCCATTGATATGCTGAACACAAGAAACACATTTAACTGGAAAGGAAATTCATAGACTGAAAATCAAAAGAGAGAAAACAATTGTTTCATGTGAAAGGAGACCAAAAAAAAAAAAAAAGCAAGAGTAACTTGCCCATCAACCACAGAATGGATAAGAAAGATATGGTATTTTCATGCAGTGGAAGGTTACCCAGCTATAAAGTAGAATAATCTCAAGGCTCCTGTAGGTAACAGGATGCAACTGGAGATCATGTCCATGGCCAAAACAGTTCAAAATCATATGTGTGAACCATAGCATAAGAAATGGAAGGAGTTAAGGGGATTAAGAAGCAAAATAGTTGAGCCAACACACCCCTCTGGTAAGTGGCTGTGGCCTCCCAAGCTGTAGCCACCCCAGGGCAAGAACCATATCAGCATTTCCTGAGATCTGCACCATGTTGGAACTTGGAACAATGGGAAAGCAGGCAGCCAGCACGCCGCTGTGGTAAGTGGCTGTGGCCTCCCAAGCCATGGCTGCCCAAGGTTGAGAACCATATCAGCATTTCCTGAGATCTGTGCCATGTTGGAACTTGGGGCACTGGGAAAACAGGCAACAAGCACACTGCTCTGGTAAGTGGCTGTGGCCTCCCAAGCCATGGCTGCCCAAGGGTGAGAACCATATCAACGTTTCCTGAGATCCATGCCATGTTGGAACTTGGGGCACTGGGAAAGGAGGCAGCCAGCATGCTGCTCTTGTGGGCAGCTGTGAGCCTACTGGCATGCAGGCTAAGAATCAAACATCCATCCCAGCAAATGAGAGCCAGAGATCTGAACATCTCTTGTGAATTTGACTATATGCAATATAGCAAATGAGGGGGATTTTTGCCATCTCTTTGAAGGCAAGTATTTTTATCTCTGTTTTGCTCTGTTCTGATCAATGGTATTGCTCTATTCAATATTCTGTTTTTAAAATTTTGTATTTCCTTCAATATTTTTCTACCTGATTGAAGGGACACCTATTGTGAAGAAAACCAGATATACTATTGTACCTATTGCTGTTATCCTGGTAACCTGCTGTGAGGTTCTGTACCAATTTCACTGCCCTGCTTCAACTGGGTTTGTCCTTTCTTGTTCTATTGTATTTTACTACCTACAAAATAAAATAAATAAACTAAAATAATAAATAAAAATAATAATAAATTAGAAAAAATTTTAAAAAGTAAATAACAACAATAAAACAGACCAATAAGGTACTGAGCAACCTGAAACATGGTATAACTAAACAGATAATGGACTTAAAAAGCAAAAGGAGGAAAAGAAAGTACTCCAAAGGATATAACTGCATGTATATTTAAGTATGTAGGATTGATAATCATGTTACTAAGTTTTGTTGGATCGGTGAACAGAAGTGTCTGCAGCCTCACTGTTTGAATGTCCACTTTGTATGCTTTAATTTTGTAACTTGAACAACTATATCCAAGAAGACAATAAGTAATGTATCAACTAGTGATTTCTTACTGGTTTTTTTTTTGAAATTCTGTATTATTTCTACCCTTTTTGTTTTGTTTCCCCCCCCCTTTAAATAAAAATTTTAAAAAAGCAAAATAGTTAATGTAAGAGCAAAGGGGGAGGAGACACCTGGGAGGGAAAGGTGGAAACTACTGTCCATTTCTTATTGTCTTACCTTGAACTCTTGCATTGTTTACACAATTTTGTTAGGTTTGGCTTTGTTCTCTCTTGTTTTGTTAGATTCTATACTGTCAGATGATGGGGCAGCTATTTTGAATATAAAGGGATATATTATGGTATTCATGGTTTCCTATATATTGCTTTTAAGTCTTATAATGCTTTTATTCATTTGTTTGATTGGCTTTATTCTGTTTTGTTTGATTTTATTATGTGTGATGGTATGAATAGCTATTTGGAAGAAAACAAGACATTATGGTAGCCATTTCTGATTTACTATCATCTTGCTTTGAAGTCCTACCATGCTTTTGTTCTTCTCTTTTGATTGGTTCTATCCTGTATGGTTTATCTGATTTTATTATGTGTGATGGTATAGACAAATTTTTTGAGGGAAATGAGATATTATAGTAGCCACTATTCATTTCCTGTTATCTGGTTTTGAAGTCCTGTAATGCTTTCATTCTTTTGAATGGCTTTATAGTATTTTGTTATGTTCGACATTACTGTGTGTGAAGGTATGCTCAATTATGTTGAAAAAAAGAGACATTATGGTTGCTACTGTTGATAACAGGTTGTCTTGTTGTGAAGGACTGTGTTGCTTGCATTGTTCTGTTCTGATTTGCTTTGTTCTGTTCTCTTTTGTTTTATTCTCTTTAAAATAAAAAAAAACTAAAAAAAGAAATAATTATGAAGATGTAAACAAAAGTGGAGTCATATAAGGCTTCATGTATCTACTAAGAAACTAGAGTACTATTATATAGCTATTAAGGAGCCTTTCGGGTTTTGGTGTCTTAGTGTTACCCTGTCTCAATCCAGAGCTTTCACCAAAAGCCCAGGCACCCTATTGCAGCCAAAGGACTGAGATTTTCTTTGGAGAGCTTATAGATTTCAGAGGAAGATATGGATTGTTTAGTATTTATATCAATATTCCTTTGGGAAGTATGATGTGGCTTAAATTTAGTCTGTGGGAATTTTGACACTTAGATCTAAAAGTCTGAAGCAGAATGATAACTGAATAGAAGCTTATTAAAAGTGAGGTTTAGTGATGATCTGGAGGAATTTCAAAATGCCCTCTCTTTTAGTGCTCCTAGAATATATTTGGATTATGTAGAGGAGCTTGATATGTTCTTGTAGAAATCTTCTGAAATGCTTCTGCCTTCACATTTAAATAAGCATTCATTATTTTTTGTCATTGACTTTAAACGATCTTTTGTTTACCCTGTTCATAATTTAGAAGGGGACTTCACTTCATTAACATTTTCATATAATTTAAGCTTGCTGATATCATAATTTACTTAGTCTTTGTATAGAAAAGCATAAAGAGAGCAAGCATCAAATATTTTGAAGTAACAGTTTCAATTCTTTTTTCTAGTTTTTTTAATTTTAAAAAACAATAAAAGAATAAAAATGATGTTGCAGAATTTCAAAACAAAATAATAGATTAACACTGTTTAATGTATTGCATATTGCTATTGAAAGGATTTTGCCCTAGAATAAGTTACATGATATTATGGCGGTGGGAGGCAGGATCAAGGATCTCTCCCTCCCTTGTGACAACTTCCTTTTTACTTTCCCAGTGTCACAAAAAGGTCCCAATCAGCTCCTTGAGCATCATCTATGCCCACCCTAAGTGCCACTCCTGGTCAGAGAATATATATATATATATCCCATGCCCCATATTCTGGTCAGAGAATGCCAAACTGCCTATGGTCATGGAGTTCTCTCCATGTCCTTGCAATAAAGGCTACTTTTTACTTATCTTTTCTCTCTTATTGTGCCAAAAAATTAACAGCTATCTTCAAAGTAGCTGTTCAGATTACAAGGTGTAAGCATGAAAAGAAATGATCAAGCAATTGAACAATGGAAGCACAAAATGTTGTTTTTGATAAACTAACAGAAATTAGTAGTACAGTTATCTATCTTGTATCTATCTATCTATCTATCTATCTATCTATCTATCTATCTATCTCTAGTCTTTTACCTTCTTTCTTTTCTTCTTTTCTCTCTACCAGTTGTTCTTTCCTTTTGAACAGTTTCTTTCCCTTTCCCTTTTACAATATCTTTTGTGTTTTTTACCTTATTTGCTCTTTCAGCTTTTAATGCTAGGGAGACAATATGGTATTCACATATACAAGTCTAATTTATTTCACTTATGAGTGTGGTCTGAAGTTGCATTCATTTACATATAAAAGTCTCAAGTTTATCCTTTTTTATAGCTGGATAATACCCCATTGCATAAAAATACTATATCTTTTTTTATCCCTTCCATGGTTGATGGGCATTTGGGTTGTTTCCATGATTTAGCTATTAGAAATTGTACTGCTATAAACATGGATGCACATATGTCACTGTGGCATGATGTTTTCCAATTTATCTGGGAAAATACCTAGAAGGAAAGTAGCTGGATTGAATTGAACCTCCAATCCTAGTTTTTTTTTTTATTTAAAGAGAAAAAAAACCAGAAAAAGTATAGAAATATTACAGAATTTCAAAAAAAAAAACAGTAAGAAATCACTAGTTGATAAATTACATATTGTTCTTTTAGAAATAGTTGTTCAAGCTACAAAATTGAAGCACACAAAGTAGACACTCAAGCAGTAAGACTGCAAACATCTGTTCAACAATCCAACAAGAACTTAGAAATATGGTTATCAATCCTATACACTTAAATATACATTCAGTTATATATTTTATAGTACTTCCTATTTCCTGTTTTTTACAATAGCAATTATACATTTTAAAATTTTATTTAAAGAGAAGAAAAAAAGCAAAACAGAAAAAAGAGTAGCAACAATACAGAATTCTAAAAGAAAGAAAAAGAAAGAAAAAGGAAAAAGAAAAAAACCCCACTAAGAAATCACTAGTTTATAAATTACATATTGTCATCTTGGATATAGTTGTTCAAGTTACAGAGTTAAAGGGTACATAGTAGACATTCAAGTAGTGAGACTGCAAACAGTTCTGCTCAAAGATCCAACAAAGATTCAACAATATGGTTATCTATTTTATACACTCAAACATACATGCAATTATATCACTTAGAATGCTTTCTTTTCCTCTCTTTTTACAATCACAATTACACATTTTGGTTTTATTACACTTATAGTTCTTATTCACTTTTTACAATAGAGACACAATATGATATTTATAAATATGATTATTTATTTCACTAATGATGATAGTCTCAAGTTGTCTCCATTTACCTATGAAGGTCTCAAGATCATCCTTTTTATAGCTAAGTAATATTCCATTGTATAAAAATGCCACATCTTTTTCATCCACTCTGCAGTAGATGGGCATCTTGGTTGTTTCCAAGATTTAGCTTTCACAGATTATGCTGCTATGAACATGGGTGCACATATATTACTGTGATACGAACTTTTCAGGTCTTCTGAGGAAATACCCAGGAGGAGAATAGCTGGATTGAATGGGGCTTCCAATGCTAGTCTTCTGAGAATTCTCCATATGGATTTCCATAATGGTTGCACCAGTCTACATTCCCACCAACAGTGGAGCAGTGTTCCCCTTTCCCTGCAGCATCCCCAACATTTGTTATCAGTTGATTTCTTGATGGCCACCATTCTTTCTGGAGTGATGTGAAATCTCAATGTTGTTTTAATTTGCATTTCTTGAATGACCAGTGATGGTGAACATTTCTTCATGTATTTATTTGTGTATCTTCATGTATTTATTTGTATATCTTCATGTATTTATATATCTTCCTCTGAGAACTGTGTGTTCATCTCAGATGCCCATTTTTGGAGAGGGTCTTTGAATTTGGGGGGCTTGATGTTTTCAGTTCTTCATATGTTTGGATATAAGTCCTTTGTCTGAGGGACTGCTGGCTAAAATTTTTTCCCACTCTGTAGGGTTTTTTTTTATTATGTTGGTGATTTATTTTGAAGTGCAGAAACTTTCCAATAATATGAGACCCCAATCATTGATTATTTGAAGTGTTTCCTGTGCAGTTTGTGTTTTGTTCATCAATTCTCTGCCTACCCCTATATCTCCAAGACTTCTACCTACCTTGTCTTCCAGTAGATTTAGTGTTTCTGTTTTAATATTTAGGTCTTTGATCCATTTATACTTTAGTTGTATGCATGGTGATAGACATAGATCTAGTTTCAGTCTTGGGCATGTGGAGAGCCTATTTTTCCAATACCATTTTTTTATTTTTAAATTTTATTTAAAGAGGGGGGAAGCAAAACAGAAAAAAAGGGTAGAAACAATACAGAATTTCAAAAAAAAATAAACAGTAAGAAATCACTATTTGATACATTACATATTGTCTTCTTGGATATAACTGTTCAAGTTACAAAATTAAAGCATACAAAGTGGACATTCAAACAGTGAGGCTGCAAACAGTTCTGTTCATCAATCCAACAAAAACTTAGTAACATGGTTATCAATCCTACACACTTAAGTATACATAGAGTTATCTCTTTTAGAGCACTTTCTTTTCCTCCTCTTGCTTTTTAAAATTTTTTTTTATTTAAAGAAAAAATTTTGAAACAGAAAGAGGGTAGAAACAATACAAAATCTCAAAAACAAAACAAAACAAAACCAAAAATAGTAGCCAGTAAAAAATCACTAGTTGATAATTACATACTTTCCTCTTAGATGCAGTTATTCAAGTTACAAAAGTAAAGTCCATAAAGTGGACATCCAAACAGTGAGACTGCAGTCAGTTTTGCTCATCCATCCAACTAAAACTTCAGCCACATGGTTATTAATTCCACACACTCAAACATACATGCAGTTATACCCTTTAGAATACTCTCTTTTCCTTTTTTTGCTTTACAATAACTATAATCCATTCTTGTAAACTACTTAGAAGTTCTACACATGTATAAGTCTCTAAACATATACCTAGCCTTTCTGTATTAGAGGGAGAAACAAATGAAAACAAGTCAGCAATATAAATTCCTAGAGAAACACAAAATGAAAAGAATATGCAAAAACACAACACTAGGTGATCTACGGTAGTCACTATGATGTCTTTTGTTATTTTTAATAAAATTGTCTATATCGTCAAATATAATATAAACTTAGCATTGCTTATACTATTAATAAAATTTAAACATTGGAGACTTTATAGGACTTCAAAGGCAGTTAACAATCAAACCAGAATGGGTATCCTATTGAATCCTGTCATCTTCAGAGTAGTTGCCCCTACTCTCAGACTCGACACTCTCAAGCATACCAGATTCAAATAAAATCAGTCAAGACAAAACAGTGATATAACCAATCTCTCTGTCTTATCTCTGCCATGCTATTTTTCTGTTGTTATTTGTTTACTTTTCTCCATCATTCCACTGTCTGCCCCTTTCTTTGAGGCCTTTCTGCCATTATTCCTTGAACCCTGGTGATTTTCTTCTCTCTCTCTAGAATGTCTTTCAGTTTCCTTTGCAGGGTTGGATTGGTGGTCACAAACTCCCCCAGTTCCTCTTTGTTGTGGAAATATCTTGTCTCTCCATTAATTTTGAGAGACAGTTTTGCAGGGTACATCATTTTGGGTTGGAGGTTATTTTCTTTCAGGGCTTGGAATATTTCACTCCAAGCTCTTCTCGATTTGATGGTTTGCATTGAGAAGTCTGCTGTGATTTTGATGAGTTTTCCTTTATGGGTAATCTGTTTCTTTTCTCTGACTTCTTTTAATATTCTGTTCTTGTGATGGATTTCTGGGATCCTGATTATTATATGTCTGGGTGTAGATATGTTTGGGTAGTAGCTGGCTGGTGTTTATATGCCTCATTTATCTGAACTTCACTTCTGTTACCTATGTTTGGGAAGTTTCCTTAATTATTGCTGTGAATAGACATTTTATTTCATTTGTATTTGTCGCTGCATCTTCATTCACATATTTTATTCTTAGTTTATAAATCCTCTTGTCATCTTCTAGCCTTTGTATCATTGCTTCCTGGTTCCTTGTTATTTTTAAGAGATCCTTCCTTTCATGATCATACTTTGCAAATCTATCTTCAAGTTTTGAAAGTTTGTCTTTAGTTTTTGTTAAAAGGTTTTGCCAGATTTCAAAGGAGTTTTTAATTTCCTGATATTCTCTTTGGATCTGTTTCATATATTCTAGATTTTGTTTATATTCTTCATCAAAGGCTTCTCTCCTTTCTCTGGTTTCCTCTATTCTTTCATTTGTGTCTACTTTAGGATTACCCAGGACTTCTTTTATTAATCTTCTTATATCTTGCTTCACTTGAGTTAGAATTTCAGATTTAAATTTGACGATGAGGACACGGATGTATTTCTTTATTTCTGATGAGGCTGTCTCTGACATTACAGGTTTGCTGCTCTCAACCTCTTCTGCATTTACCTCTGTTGGACTCACTTTCCCTGGTTCTGCAGTTGGGGACCTTTTGCTCTTTCTATGTCTTGTCATGTTTTCAGCCCCCTTCAGACAGGTGAGTGGTGGAGGTCTCTGGGCCTTTCGTGTTGCTTACAGTTTTTTTGCAGCGCACTTGCTAGGGAAGTACTGCCCCTCAGTTCACCATGGATCTGAGAGTTGCATGCTGAGAGCTGGCTCCTCCCCCTAGGCCAGTCAACCAGTTTATGCTTCAACAAGCTTGTGTGTTTCCTGGGGATGCCACTGGCCCAGAAAAGCCTTGTCTCTGGCTTTTGGGTTTCAACCACGGGTGTGGCCCTGCCTAAGCAGATCCCACCAATCTGCTTTGGACTAGGAGTCATCAGCAGATGCTGCCTCGGGTTTTGATTCAAGCCAGTCCTGCCCAACTCCAAAATGTTGCCCAGCCAGTCCTCCTGGTTTGCGGAATCCAGTTCCCATCATTCACCAAAGTTCATGCAGCTCAACTGGCTGTTTCCACTCCCTGTCTCAGTGCCTCCTCCAGCTGAGGGTCTGGAGCTCACCAACCCCCACTCTCAGCAGGGCCACAATCTCAGCTCCATTGTGAGTCACCTGACTTTAAGACGTGCTAGTACAGCGATCGGGGCTTGCCCAGGTCCAGCCCTCTGTCCATGCTTCTTTTTCTTTTTTCTTTTTCTTTTTCCTCAGCTTCTTCCTGGGTCATGAGAATTCCTCTCCTTTTGTCTGGCTTTCTCCATGTTGCCAGATTCCAGCGTCTGAGTTGTTTTTATTTTTTTTTCCTCAGAAAGGCTCTCTTATTGTGCCACTACTCAGTCAGCCAGCTTGCAAATCCTCCCAACACCATTTGTTAAAGAGGCTATCCTTCTTCTTTTTGACGTATTTAATCCCTTTTTCAAGTATCATGTGGCTGAGTATCTTTGTAGTTGTGCTTGCATCTTCTAATCTATTCCATTGATCCTCAGGTCTATTTCTTTGCCAGTACCATGCTGATTTTATCACTGTGGCTTTATAGTACTGTTTCAAGTTAGGAATTGAGATGTCTCCTGCCTTGCTTTTGTTGCCCAGAATTGCCTTTGCTATTCTAGGTTTCTTCTGTTTCCAAATGAATTTTAGTAGTGTTTTTTCTAGCTCTGTGAGGTATGTCAATGGTATTTTGATTGGGATTGCATTAAATCTATATAAGAGTTTGTAGAATGGCCATTTTTACAATGTTGGTTCTTCCTAACCAAGAGCAAGGAATGTCCTTCATTTTCTAATATCCTCTTCAGTCTCCTTTTTCAGTGTAGTATAATTTTCAGCATATGGCTTTTTACATTTTTAGTTAGGTTGAGTCCTAAGTATTTCATTTTTTTAGATGTTATTGTAAAGGGCAATATTTCCATAATTTCTTTCTTGGTGAATTTTTGTTTGTGTATAGGAATGCTATTGATTTTTGAGCATTGACTTTGTATCCAGCTACACTGCTGAACTTGTTCATTACCTGTAGTAGTCTTTTAATGGAGATGTTTGAGTCTTCCATATAGAGTATCATGTCATCTGCAAATAGTGATAATTTAACTTCTTCTTTTCCTATTTTTATTCCTTTTATTTCTCTCTCTTGTCTGATTGCCCTAGCTAGAGTTTCCAGAACTATATTGAAAAGGAGTGGTGAGAGTGGACATCCTTGCCTTGTTCCTGATTTTAAATTGAAAGCCTTCAATTTTTGTCCATTTAAGATAATGTTGGCTGTTGGTTTCTCATATATGGCCTTTATAAGGTTGAGGTAAACATCATTTATTCTGAGTTTCTGAAGGGTTTTTATCATGAACATGTGTTGGACTTTGTCAAAAGTTTTTTCTGCATCTATTGAGATGACCATGTGGTTTTTGTTTTTGGCTCTGTTGATGTGGTGTATTACATTTATTGATTTGCTTATGTTAACCATCCTTGCATTCCTGGAATGAACCCACTTGGTCATGATGTATAATCTTCTTAATGATTTGCTGCACTCTGTTTGCCAGTATTTTATTAAGAATTTTTGCATCAATGTTCATGAGTGAGATTGGCCTATAGTTCTCTTTTTTGGTTGGATCTTTCTCTGGTTTTGGTATCAGAGTAATAATACTTGCCTCCAGGAATGATTTAGGGAGGATTGCTTTCTTCTCAATTTCATTGAAGATTTTAAGGAGTATTGGCATAGAATCGTCTCTAAATTTCTTGTAGAATTCAGCTGTGAATCTGTCAGGACCTGGGCTTTTCTTTGTTGGTAAGTTTTTAATTACATTTTCAATTTCAATAGCTGATATTGAGTTGTTCAAAATTGCTATATCTTCTTGGTTGAGCTTTGGTGGTTCATATGTTTCTAGATGTCTGTCCATTTCCTCTGTGTTTTCCACTCTGTGTGAGTAGATATTTTCAAAGTAGATATTCATGACCTTTTGAATTTCCATGGAATCTGTAGTAATTTCCCCCTTTTCAGTTCTTATTGCTTAAATTTGGGTATTTCTCTTTCTTTATCTTGATAAGGTTAGCTAGGGGTTTGTCAATTTTGTTTATTCTCTCAAAAAACCAGCTTTTTGATTCATTAATTCTTTGTATTGTTTTTTTAGTTTCAGTTGCATTGATTTGTGCTCTAATCTTTACAATTTCCTCTCTTCTATGAGCTTTAGGTTTAGCTTATTCTTCTTTTTCTAGAAGCTTGAGATGGAGCATTATGTTGTTTATTAGTGCTCCTTCTGTTTTCTTGATATGTCAGTTTATTGCTATATATTTCCCTCTTAAGACTGCTTTCATTGCATCCCACAGATTACAGTATGTTTTTTCTATATTTTCATTGAACTGTAGGTATTGCTTTATTTCTTCTTTAATTTCATGATTAGCCCACTGGTTGTTCAAAAGCTTATTATTTAATTTCTGTGTCTTTATGTGGGTTTTGCAATGTCTTTTGCCATTAATTTCCAATTTCAGTGCACTATGGTCAGATATTATGCATGGGATTATTTCAATAACTTTGCATTTACTTAAGAATATTTTATGGGATAAGATATGGCCTATTGTGGAGAATGTCCCATGTGCAGCTGAGAAGAATGTGTATTCTGATGTGGTTGGATGGAACACTCTATAAACATCTACTAAGTCCAATTGCTCACAGGTATGATTCAATTCTCTTATTTCTTTGGACTTTTGTCTAGTTGATCTATCTCTTTTTGGCAATGGACTATTAAGATCTCCTGTTATAATCATGTTCTTGTGTATTTGGTTTTTCATATCCATTTGTATCTGTCTTATATAGTTGTGTGCTCCTGTATTTGGTGCATATATATTTATAATTATTAGTTAGCTGAATTTTTCCACTAATGAGTATGTGGTGACCTTCTCTATCTCTTTTAATCATTTTAGGTTTGAAATTCATTGTCTTCAAATAGAATAGCTACCCTGCTTTTTTCTGGGTTCCTTTTGAATGGAATACTGTTTTCCATCCTATGACTTTTAATCTATGAGTTTCCTTTTGGGTCAGATGCATTTCTTGTATACAATATATTGTGGTATCCTGTTTCTTGATGCATTGTGTCAATCTATTTCTTTTTGTAGGTGAATTGAGGCCATTTATATTTATGTATATCCCTGATATGTACTGGCTCGGCTTTACCATGTTATGTTCCAGTTGTTTCTTTCTGCTTTTCTCCTTATTTAATTGTTTATCCTACCTGATGATTTCTTTATGTTGTTGTTTTGGGGATGGTGGTCATTTTTATCTCTGTCTAGTATGTCTTTCAGTACTCTTTCTAGGGTTGGTTTGGTGGACATGAATCTCTTCATTTGTTCTTTTTCATGGAATTATCTTGTTTGTCCATTAAATTTGAATGAAAATTTTGCTAGGTACATCAGTGTGGGTTGAAGATTGTTGTTTTTCAGGGCTTGAAATATCTCACTCTATTTTAACTTGAGGGTTAAAATAGAGTGAGATATTTTAACTTGAGGGTCATTTTAACTTGAGGGTTTGTGCTAAAAAGTCTGCCATGATTCTAATGGGCTTTCCTTTATAGATGAGTTGTGTCTTTTCTCTAACAGCTTTTAGTATTTTGTTTTTATGCTGTATATCTGATATCTCAATTATTATGTGTCTGGGTATGGATTTATGTTGATTGTGACTGTTTGGTGTTCTATATGCCTCACTTATCTGCATATCAGATTCTTTCCCCATATTTCGGAAATTTTCTGCTATCATATCTGTAAATACTTTCCGTATGTCATTTGCCTGGACTCCTGTATCTTTGCTAATGCCCATTATTCTTATATTGTTGCTCTTGACATCATCATAAAGCTTCTGGATTGTCATTTCATGCTGCTTTGTTATTTTTAAAAGTTCTATCCTTTTCTGATCACTAGTTGCAATGCTGTCCTCAAGGTCTGAAATCCTATCCTTAGGTTCCTTTAGGCAGTTTTGCATGCTTTCAATAGAATGTTTTGTTTCTTGGAAGTCTCTTTGAGTTTGTTTCATGAATTCTACCTGTTTTATATATTGTTCATTCAAGGTTTCAATCAGTTTCCCATGCTCATGTACTTTTTTCTCTATTTCTCCTTTAGCTATATTCAACAACTCCTTTACTAAAGTTGTTATTTCTATCTTTACATGGGAGACTGCTTCTAATTGGATTTCCTCTATAGTCTGATGGAGTTGATTTTTTTTTCACTCACTATCTTTTCAGAGATTCCTGGTGTGTTACTTTTGGGGTCCTCTATTTCAATGTCTCCTGTACTTGCTTCTGGTGAACTATATGTTTGAGACTACATTTTGCTTTTTTGTTTTGCCATTTTCACTCTGCCTGATGTTTTCTATTTGTAGGAAGGGATCACACAGATTCTTTTCAGAGTCACCAAGGTCTTACAGTTAGTTGGAGGGGGTTTTACTACTGGCCCTATTTATCCACTGTACACCTCTGTTTTAGGGGCATACTCACCACACTGACACAGTTATTCCACTGCAGTTCAAGGTTCACCACCTGGGAGTGAAGTTCCAGGTTTTTTCACACTGACTGGAGCCTTCTGAGGTCTGCTTATATTCCAGGTGGGAGGGCAGGCCCATCAGAAGCAGTCCAGGGTAGTTTTCAGCCTGGGGTGGGCTTCCACAATTTATCCGGTGGCAGGCAGGCCCACAGGGGAGGTTCCAGGCAGCTTACGCCTGAAGCAGGCTTGCTCGATGTTCTCTGCAGGGTGGGCCCACAGGGGACATTCCCTGGTGCAGGCTTCTGCTATGTCTCCGGTGGCAGGGCAGACCCACAGGGGAGGTTCCAGGCAGCTTTCACTTGATGCGGGCTTCTACAATGTCTAGGTTTTTTTTTTTTTAACAGAATTTCCACATTGATTTCTATTGTAATCCCAAATATTGAGTAGTATAATCCAAGTATTGTAATCCCCTTTCTAGTCTTCTTAAATCCAAAACATTATATTTTTCACTCCAGTGAGGTGCTATTAGAATCCCAACAAGTTAGTTCCAATCTACCACCTCCAGTGCAACCCATGGAGAGAACAAAGTCACCAAGACATATTCAATGTTAATGGCAGCAAAGGGTCCTAAATCCAATCCCCATGAGAATATGTGGACAAAATCCCTGACCCAAGGCCTCTTCCAGAATTTAATTTCTTGTGAAGAAGGGGGTGGCTCAAAGATGAGTGACTGAGGATTGCAGTAACAAATGAATAACCTGAGCTGGCTAGCCAGGTAGGGAGAAAAGCATCTTTGCAAAATGCAGGGAGAGTGACATGGAGAAACATCAATCTCCATAATACAATGTAGGAAGCAATTGAATCATTTTTGGAGGCTGTGGCTTCAGTTTCTGATATGTAAACTTTTGTGCCCTGGATACTCATAGCCTCTTTATTTTGAAGCTCATACCCAGTTGACATCCTGGAGCTGATTGGCTCTGTCATCTCACTGTGCTCGTATCTTTTATAGCAAGCACTATGTGAAGAAACAGAAGGCTGCCTGATGGCTTTAGAGATTGAAGACCAGTACCTTGGCTAGCCTTATTTACAATGCTTAGAGCTAATTGAATACAATAGTCAGCTCTGTACACAGCTTATATAGATATAAGCTGTGATATAATCAATATTGTAGTGATTGTTCTGCATTCAAGAGGAGTTGCTCAAATTGTCTCCTACAATTTCCACAGTGGTTGTACTAGTGTACACTCCCACCAACAGTGGAGGATTTCTTTTTCCCCATAACCCTGATAGCATTTGTTACTTCAAAGTGGGCAGTTAACTTATTGTCCTTCAGAGAAGACCATGTTGATTACAATTTGTACTCTAACAGGAGATATTTCTCTAAATGTCTCTAGGGGGTTAGAAGAGGAAGGTGTCTTGGTAATCTACATCTCTTTCAGTTAACAAAGAAATTTTCATCTTCTGAAGAAATTAAGTGCAATAAAAATGTGTCTAAGGAAAAATCAAGTAGGTAAATATTTGACAGTTTAGAGTAAGTGCTTCCTGGAAGCAGGTGCATTCTTTTCTTTTTTAAAATTTTATTTAAAGAGAAAAAAAGCAAAACAGAGAAACGGGTAGAAACAATACAGAATTTCAGAAAAAAAACAGTAAGAAATCACTAGTTGATAAATTACATATTGTCTTCTTAGACATAAGTTGTTCAAGTTACAAAATTAAAGCATACAAAGTGGGCATTCAAACAGTGAGGCTGCAAACACTTCTGTTCAATGATCCAATAAAAACTTAGCAACATGATTATCAATCCTACACACTTAAAGATAAATGCAGTTATATCTTTTAGAGCACTTTCCTTTCCTCCTTTTGCTTTTAAAGTCCATTATCTGTTTAGTTATATCCTGTTTCAGGTTACTCAATACCCTACTGATCTGTTTCATTGTTATTTACTTTTTAATCACCTTATATTATTCTGTTGCTTTGTTTTTGAGTTTCTCCTCATCCATGCCCCACGGACCAGCTTTGGTGGAGGGGTTTTTTTTTTTGGGGGGGGAGGCATTTTGTTACTTTGTTATCTATTTTTTTTGAAGGTAGAAAATTACAGTAGAACAATGCCATGTGAGACAGTGCAGTGAAATTGACATAGAACCTCACAGTAGGTCACCAGGACAACAGCAATGGACACAACAGTGTATCCTGTTCTGTTCACATTAGCTGTTCTTTCAATCAGGTAGAGCAAAATGGAAGGAAATACTGAAATTATAAAAACAAAATATTGAATAGAGCAGTACCATTAATCAGAACTGAGCAAAATGGTGATAAAAATATTTGGCTTCAAAGAGATGGTAGAAGGAAATCCCCCTTACTTGCCACACTGAATATGTTCATCCTCCCAAGAGATACTTAGACCTCACACTCCCACTTGCTAAGGGGGGGATAGATTGATGTTTGATTCTTAGCCTATGCACCAGCAAGCCCACAGCCTCTTACCAGGTGAGCTGGCTGCTTGTTCTCCCAGCACTCCAAGTTCCAATATGGTGCATAAATCAGAAACACCGATAGTTCTTTCCCTGGAGTGGCAATGACTTGTGAGGCCCCAGCTGCTTACTAGGATGGCAAACTGGCTGCCTGTTCTCCCAGTGCCCCAAGTTTCAACATGGTGCAGACCTCAGAAATTCTGATAGTTCTCACCCTGGAGCAGCAATAACTTGTGAGACCCCAGCCTCTTACCAGGATGGTGAGCTGGCTGCCTGTTTTCCTAGTTCCCCAAGTTCCAACATGGTGCATACCTTGGAAATGCTGATAGTTCTCACCCTGGAGCAGCAGCGGCTTGTGAGGCCTCAGCTACTTACTGGGGCAGCAAGTGGGCTGCCTGTTCTCCCAGTTTCCCAAGTTCCAACATGGTCCAGACCTCAGAAACGCCGACAGTTTTTGCCTTTGAGTGGCAGTGGCTTGTGAGGCCCCAGCCACAACTAGGGTGGTCAGCTGCTGCCTGTTCTCCCAGCACCCCAAGTTCCAACATGGTGCATACCTTAGAAATGCTGATAATTCTCACCCTGGAGTGGTCATGTCTTGTGAGGCCCCAGCTGCTTACCAGGGTGGCTAGCTGGCTGCCTGTTCTCCCAGCACCCCAAGTTCCAACATTGCATTGTTTTCTTAAAGAAACTCATCTGTTCATCTTGGTCAAACTCTGAAATTGAGTGCTCTGTCCTTCACACTGGTAAACACTGAACCTATGCTGGGTTGGTGAAATAGCATTGTGTTAAGGGTGCCCTTCACTGAGTATCTGGTTGTCTGTGGCCACTTAGAACTGTCTTGCAGCATAGTGGGTTAAATAGCTTTTGTTTTAGTTTTCAAGGTCAGGAATTCAGACAGGGTACAGTAGAGAAGATCTGCCTCTGTTTCTTTATCTGTGACCTTGGACTGATCATCCCAATGGCTGGAGATTAGAATAGTCAAGACTGGTAGGTTTCTGTCTCTCTCTCTCTCTCTCTCTCTGTCAGTTTCTGTCTCTTTCTCTTTGTCTCTGTATCTATCTCTTTCTCTGTTTTTGTCTCTCTGCCTCTGTGTCTCTGTCTCTCTCTCAATCTTCTCTCTTGTCCATGGCATCCTCTCCCAAAAAAAGAATGTAGTATTCTTTGCATGAGTAGCTAGAGAGACCTTAAAGCTTTTCTACTGGTGGATGACTCTCCATATGCAATGGTTTAGTGGTTTTTGATTGTTCATAGGATGATCAACAAATGTTTATTGAGTGCTTGCTATGTCTCAAGCAGAACAGCAGGCCCCATAGACGTCATAATAACTAAAGCTAATGATAATTTCAGTCCTTATAAAGCTTGGATTCATGTGTATGTGTGTGTGTGTGCACATGCATGTTTCTGTGTGCATGTGTAACAAAGTGAACAAGGGCAAATATTCATGGTGACATACTAGTGATAAGAATAAACTAGATAAAGGACAGGAAAGTTCAATTTTAAAAGGAAAATCAGGGAAAGCCTCTTTGAGTGAGGAGACACTTGTACAAAGACTCAAAGTACGCCAGTGGTATGAATGACCGGAAAAAAGCTTATGCACTGAGGGAAGAGTAAGTACCAGGATCTGAGTCTTTACAGACATGTAGGATTGTGACTATAGGATGATACTGTGAAAATAAAGTTTTCCATTAAAATAAATACTTCAAAAGTAGACTTTGTTGCTGATGATGTCAGAGGTAGAGTTGCCATTAATTGAGATGGGGGAATCTGCCAATAGGACAGATTTGAGAGAAAGTTAATTAAGTTATATTACAGAAAATCTGTAATTCTGAATGTCATGATGGTTAATTTTAGGTATCAACAGGACTGGATTAAGGGATTCTCAGAGAGCTGAAAAGCACTATTTCTAGGCACACCTGTGAGGTTTTTCTGGAAGATGTAGTATTTGAACAAGTGGTCTGAGAAAAGGCGATTTATCCTCACCTGATGTGGGAGCTCCAGGCTGTGGGCTGTGGGCCTGGGTAGAGAAAAAAGGGAGTTTAAAAAGAGCAAAAGTGGCTGGGGATTTAGCTCAGTGGCATAAGCACCTGCCTGGTAAGCGTGAGGTTGTAAGTTTGATCCCCAGTACAAAAAAAAAAAAAAAAAAGGTAAATGTAGTCTCTGACTCTTTTGGAGTCAGGATGTCCTTCTTCTTCTGCCTCTGGACATTGGACCAAGTTCTCTTACTTCAGACTCTGACTTACAGCAGAGTCCTTGCCTATCTCCTGGTTCTTGGCCTTTTGGACTTGCACTGAACCATACTATCAGATTTTCTGGTTTTCCAGTTTCCAAATGGAATTTTATAGGACTTGTTAGCCACTGCAATTATGTAAGCCAATTTGTCTAGCCTCCTATTATCTATCCTATCTATCTTCATCGTCATCATCATCATCATCATAATTTATCATTTTTCTGTTTCCTGTTGGTTCTGATCACTGAAGAACCCTGACTAATGCAAAAGCCATGTTCACTTCACAGTATCCTGAACCACTGTCTCCATGTCCATATTTAGTCATACTGCTTTCTCTCATTTCCTTGAAAACCGTGTGTCTCTTTTCCTTCATATAGTTACCACCTAAGTACTTTTCCTTCTGCCTAGAAAGTCATCCCTACAACTGTTTGATCCCTTGTCCTCCAAGATTCAGTACCATTCTTTCTTTCTTGAAGAAAGCTTCCTGGTCTTTTTAAATTTATTATGGCATCTGTAAGTGTTGTTTAATGTCTGAAAGTTAACTTTGAAGGAATATATATTAGTTGAGGAGAGAGACCCTGTCTGGATTGCTCACTCCAGTGTATTCAATGCTTGCTTGCTAAATTATTTAAACCATCCTCTATATTTATTTACAGATTATAACATAATTACCCTCACTTAAAAAAAGACTTACTCAGACTACTTCCTTAATTGGTAATTTTCAATTATATAAAGATTTGGGGGCCAGTGGCTCTGGAAATCTTCTCAGCTGCCTGGATATTTTCTCTTATCAGAAAGGCTATATTATGTTATATTCAAGCTTGCTCAAGAATTTTATCCATCTGAAAATTGAAATGTTCAGTGGCAACCTCTGTATAGGAGGGTGTCTCAAGTCTCCTGCAATGGGGACCGCTGTTTCCTAAGACACACATTTTTCCATAGGTGTCAGCACTTCTGTCATATTTCTGAAGAGTTTAAACCCTTCTATGAGAAGAGATGCTGATTCACCTCTGGCAAAATGTCATTTCAATCCCTTGGTACCTTCTATGGAGAATATTTGTAGAACTGACTTTTCAACACAGAAAGTGAGAAGGGAAATGGAAATGTCTGAGTGGGATAAGGCAGTTTATTATCAGCAAATATTCAGTAGTTCACTCTGCAGCTATGCTGTTGAAAGACACACATCGAAATATGAAGAATCACAGAGTAAAAGTATAATAGGCTTATATCACCAGGTGAGACGATACATGTACGGGAAACTGTGCTTTTGGTTATCGGTAGTTTATGTTTAAGTGTTGCCAGTGCAGCCTATTTATTTTTATTAAATAGTGTAGTGCAATTTTCTAAGACTAGGAAGGAAAATATTTGGGGACATGACTTTTATCCTGAAAAAAGTTTCTAGAAATTTTCACAGGCATTTTTAATTAATACTGTATGACATTAGCCAGAAATATATTCTCTTGTAGCGATAAGCTAGAGACGGGGGTCCTCTTTGCCCACTCTAGAAAATAGGACTATGACAGCAGAGATGATTTTCTTAGGAAAATAATGAAGTGGGCAGTGTTTGTCACCAGAGTTTCCTTTAATTCTGAGGAACCTGGATGACAAATCCCTTTCTAGTGTTTATGTGATTCCTAACATTCTTGCACCCAAGATTGCAAGAAATATTAATATCGTTTCCAGTTTTTAATGAAAGTCTCAATCCTTCCAAAAGGACTTGAATGTCTTAGTCAATATTGCAGTATCTTTTATAATTTTAATTTTTGAAATGGGAATGGCCCCCTTAACATTTCAGAAGCCCTATTATGCAGGAAGTTTAGAAACAAATTAAGGTCCCAGGTTTCTTTACTTTTTACCTTTCCAATTAAGTCTTGCACCAATCATTCAACTTCTAATTTATTTATTCTTTTCTTACTCCACCCACTAGTGTTTCCCATTAGCCTTTCTCTTCCAGTTAGAGTCAGTAAAGAAGGTAAATTTTGTCCCTAATGGATATATTCAGCACAATTATTTTGGTTGTGGGTAACAAATTAACTTAGAAAGGGAATTTTGTTAGTTCGTTTAACTAGAAAGCCCCATGGATGGTAGATTAAAATGCTTGGGTCAGGTTCTTGCTGTGCTGTCTTCCTATGTAGGCTCTACATACCATTCTCACACAAGATTTCCCATTTCAGAATGAAAGTGATTTCCTCTTCCCCTCTCAGCACTGGTGTCAAAGCACTTGTGTTTCAGAAGGCAGAATTTGGATCATTTTCTCACTTTCGTGGTATGGGTTAAAGCTTTCATGACATTTCTACTCAAGTCACGTAGGGTGGAGCAGTGCCCAGAAGGTAAATTTACAGGCAACTTGTAATACTAAGGTCTGCCACGCTGCCCTCAAAACACACTGTAGATGGTCCATCCTGCTGGGGAGGAAATTTCAGTCATTAGTCTCCATTTCTGTTCCTTACCACAGAGTGCTTTCTTTCTTCCTAGCAGCCTAACTTTGATGCTTTCAAGGGCAGAACAAAGACAGACTGACAGATATTTCAGGGAAGTACCTTTTTAGCTAAATATAAGAAAGCACTTTTAACAGTTCTTTAGAAGTCAGGAGATGAAGCTTCCTGAAAATAGATTACTGAGTTTTAAGCAAATGTCTTCTGTCCACATGTAGAATGTTTTGAAAAATTTGCCTAGTAGGTAGGAGTTAAAACAAAGGGTTAGAACTTTTGATTCTGGCAGAAGTACAACTCACTGAACATGCCCATAGATAGGTAAAAGTACACTTACTGAAGGGTGAGATGCGTAGGGCAGACAGACATATGGGTCCTTCTCACAAATTTTTGTTAATTTTTGATTGTTGCCTCTTAAAAGATTCTTTTTTTTTTTTTTTTTTGGTGTGGGGGAACTGGAAATTGAACTCAGAGCCTTGCACTTGCCAGGCAGTCACTGTGCCACTGAGCTACATCCCTGGCCAAAAAATTCTTAAAATGGCCTTTCTTTCATAAATTTTTAGTATACATATAAATGACTAACATTTAAAAGTTTTATACATTATTTCAAGTTTATTTGTGTAATAGATTTTCATTTCCATGTTTATATTTTCATTATCTTGACATATCCTTAGTAAAATGAAATATATGATAATCTAATCCATACATCTTCTGATCTCTAATATTTTTTATTAATGCATCCTCATCTTAATGTAAATGTCACCAAAAAGTTATTTTCCATGATTTGACACAGAAAAATTTATGTATTTTTTGCATTATATATTTCATTAACCAATTGAGATGCTTTATATAAATTATCATATAAGATGTATAATCTTGTAATATCAAAACTATATATTTTAAGAATTTGAAATTCTATTTGGAAAACAGAAAAAAGTAGTGATTTCTTTTTCATAAAGATAAAACCCCTGTAAGATCTGTGATGTTAACTTATAGAAATGAAGAGCCTAAGGACTGGATAAAGATAGTTGGGCTCAAATAAAATGCTTTTTTAGCTGTATCACTTAGGAAGATTAATAATTTAATGTCCCAGTTTCTAATTTTGTGAGATTTGTTTTAAAAAACTTTTTTTTATTGCATGCTTGTAGTACATAATGGTTACATTTGTTGTACACAACAAATGCATATAACACATATTAATTCTTTTTATTTCTCTTTCTCCTCCTTATACACCTTCCATGTCTTGGACCATATGATCAACAGTTGTGATATGTCAATGTCCTTTGAGTAAGAACATGTAGCAGATTAGTAAAGCTCTGGGTTTGTCTGTGGAGGATTGACTTGGAGACCATAAATGAAGGAGGAAAGACCCACTGTTGGTGTGGGTAGTGTCAATCAACAGGTTTAGAGCTTGGGTAGAATAAAAATAAAAAGAAGAAGAAAGTCTCTTTTCTTCTTTGCAGAGATGCTGATCTTCACTATTATCTTTGGACATTCATCTCCAGTTCCTTTATCCTTCCAATGCAGATTTTTTCAGCTTTCTAATACATACTTGCACTGGACTCTACAGTTAGCTCCAGGCCTTCCATTTTTGACTGAATCCTCCAACTCTCTAGTATACAGTCAGCCATTTTGCATTCTTCCATTCCTGTTCGCACAGGCTGCTATTGTAAGCCTACCTGGTAAATCCTTTGAATAACTATATATGTATCTTTTTCTCTAGTGAACTGTAATACATTTTATATTTGGAGTGATTCTAGAGAAAAAGAATTTTAAGGATAAATTTTGTCTTAATTGGTGTACTGGCTACAGGAGTTGGTTCTGAAAGTCGATGAGACCTGAAATTGCCATGGTCTATCTTTCTGAAGATGTAGAGTACTGATAATGTATGATGTGAACTGTTTAAAATAGCATGCACTTGGGGTTCATTTGGTTATCCTAGTTCACCACTTGTGAGATGCAAGAAATTTCACGACTCTATATATAGTACTTTTCAACAGTTTTGGAAGAGTGGGAAATACAGTGATGCTGGATGGTTGCTTTTAGCATCTCTGAGGAAAGTAGTAAAGAAAAGCCATAAGTTCCACACATGCATAAAATCTAAATCTTCCAAGTGTGAAGAAAAGTTAATAAAGGAAAATAAAGAGCTCAAAGATTCAAACTCAAACTCTAGACATGCATAAAGAATCTAAAGAATGGGCCTGGGATATAGTTCAGTGGCACAGCATCTGGAAAGCACAAGGTCCTGAGCTCAGTTCCCAGTCCTAAATAAATAAATCAATAAATAAATCTAAAGCTTTCTAAGTGTGTTCTGTAGAAGATTGTTCTCTCCTTTATTGGGCTAAAGTTGTAGAAGCCTAATTAGAAGCCCTCAGAATACAATTGGCTGAATTACTGCCTAAGTGTAATACTCAGCCTGGAAAGGTGTCTAAAGTGAAGGTGAGAGCTAATTAGAAAAGAATGGACCTTGTAAACTGGGATGGAGATGTTTGGGAGAAACCGGATGAGGATGAGGACACTAAGTTTCTCTATCAGGGGTGGCAAAACTTTTAGAAACAAATGCTCAAGCTGCAACCCAAAACTCACTTAGTTATCACAAGATGCCAACACTGCAATTAAACCTGAATACTGAGGTTTTAATTGAGAAAACCCAACTCAAACATTAATGTCTTTTGTCTTAAAAGAAAAACCAATAACACCTGTGCCATAGGTTTGTTACCAATGTCCTGATGAAACTAGTTTTCCAGAAGGAGAGATTTCTCCACCCTAGTGGCAGAGGCATCATCAAAAAACCTAACCTTCCTATACTTGAGGAAATTAATCCTGTGTTGCATACAAAAATGTTCATAACTACCCCTAATGCAGATACCAAATAAGATATGGCTGAAACTTTTCAGGACCCACTTTCACAACCCACTTTTTCCTTTAGGGCTATACCTGGCTCAAATCTCAGAAGACTTCTGATGGTAAGTTACACAATGTGACCCACTATAAGTTATACTATACTTCCAAAGAACTTATTGAATTTTCTAATTCTTACAAGCAGAGATCTGAAGAATACATATGGGAATAGATTCTAAGGTTGTGGCATAACAGTGGCAGAAATACAAACTTGGATTGGGTTGAGTTTCTTGATATGGGTCCACTAACCAGATATTCTGAGTATTGCAGCTTATGAAGTTAAGAAAAAGAATGAGCTAGAGATGCCAGTATTCCTTGGTTTACAATTTTTAAGTGGATCCAAAAATTAGCGGGATGCTGGAATGATTTTTCCAGGTGAAACCTAAACCTATACACTGGGTGGATTCAGAAACTACTCTTCCCTAATACCTTAAGGAGCACCATCATCCTTAAAGAACACTGTCATTGCTCTTTTCTGTGTGCCAGACCTTATAGAGGGAAAGAGTCACTCAACTGGCAATGGGTTTAATTCATTTCCTGAGTGGCAAGTGTCAAGTGGCTGCACTCGACAGCCAAAAACAAAGTACAAGTACTTACCATACAGGGCAGCATAAGCAAAGCAATCATTGGAAAACCTGACATATGTTGGCTCATTAGTCATGATGTTCTCAAAAGAGGACAATATTGTAGCTACATTTTTTACTAGATTTATGTAAACAGAAAAATTTTATGGCAAATAAACAAAAATCTACCCCAAATAATAGCAACAGTGAATCATGGCACCTTTGCTAATTCCCCTATTTGAGCCGTTTTAAGGACCCAGAATACTTTTAAGGACCTTGAATGAAGGGAAGTCTCTCCTTCCTTGATAAAGACACTGGTGTATTACCAAAAAGCACTATCAATATTTCTTCCATCTTTACTCAAAGGGACCTAAGGTCTTTTACCAGGACAATTGTATGCTGGGAAAAGGGAAGTGATCAGACCTATCAGGGATTACTGGTTATGACCTAGTAACTGAACTTAAGTGATCCAAAATGTTCTCCAATAAGTATAGGGAAGGTGTGGAGGTCAGATGATCAATGGAGATTTTACCAGGGTTTGGTTTACAGGGGTTTCAGTAGATCCCCAAATCCATCCTGTACTTCCAGAAAGCACAATTTTGAGATAGGTGTGCTTAGTAACTAGAATGGTCACATTGGTCCCCTAATCTGTAGTGGGGGTTATTATAGTGGGAAAGGCCAAATAGAGTACATTAGAGGTGACTTTAGCTGGAAATATAGTAAATTAAAAAGAATAGTACATCCCTAGAGGGATTGTGTAGAATAGTGCCAGCATCAATACTTGAAAGATGCTGTTTGGCTTGTGTAGTAGATGGATGAGTCTTGGGAAATGACCATGGATTTTTGTAAGGTTAATCAAATGGTGTCTGCCATTGCAGCTTCTCTGTCAGATATGATTTCCTTGCTTGAGTAAATTAACACAATTCCTGGTTGTAGTATGAAGCTATTGATTTGGCAAACACTTTTTTCTACATACCTACCTATAAGGCTCATCAGAAGCAATTTGTTTTTAGCTGGTAAGGCTAACAATACACTTTTACTATCCTACCTCAGGGGTATGGTATATTAGTACCTCTTCAGTCCTGTGTCACAATCTAGCTTCAAGGCTCTTAATTTTCTTTCTCTTCCACAAGGTATTACATTGGTTCATTACACTGATGTCATTATGCTGATTGGACCAGATGATTAGAAGGTGGCAATCACTCTGGACATGTTGGTATTTACATGGCAGAGGAAGGGAAATAAGTCCAACTAAAATTTAAGGTCCTTCCACCTCGGTGAAATTTCTAAGAGTCCAGTGCTATGAGGCATGCAGAGATAGCCTTTCTAAGGTGAAGAGTAAATTGTCGCATATGGTTCCTCCTAGAAAACAAACAAACAAACAAACAAAGAAAACAAAAAAGGAAACACAGTGCCTAGTGGGCCTGCTTGGATTTTGGAGGCAATGCATCCTAACTTGAGTGTGACACTGTGCTATATGATCCAGAAGATTCAATGCTACTTGAGGTATCAGTGGCAAATAGGGATGCTCTTTGGAGTCCCCGGCAGGCCCCAGCAGGTGAACTACAGTGGAGGCCCTTAAACTTTTGGTGCAAGGCTCTGCTATCATCTGAAGACAACTATTTTTTCTTTGGATAAAAGCTCCTGTCCTGTTACTGGCCTTAGTGAACACTTGACCATGGGACATCAGGTTCCCATGTGACCTGACATGCTCAACATGAACTGTGTGCTCTGGGACCCGCCAAGTCATAAAATTGGAAGTGCACAGCAACCATCCATCATTAAATGGAAGAGGTATGTAGGTACTTGGGTCCTTTTCATTTCACTTGACCGTTTTCTTATAGGGTCTTTTATTTGGGGTGTCTAATTATTTTGCAACTCTGTAAGATATTGACAGTAGAAGTGCCTGGCTTTCAAAACTCCTGAATTTCAAAGGATAATTCAGGTAAAGTTGTGGCACACCTGTCACACAGTAACAACTTGGTAACACTAAGGTATTAGAATGGCATAATTCTCTGTTGAGTAATTTCCATAGAGCTGACTATAGGTATATTTTTGGGGAAAAGTGCATTAACTCTGCCAGTCATCAAAGAATAGCAATTTTGTTTTTAAATACCGATTTATAACATTTATTTAATGATATTGGTCATTTTACTTTGTGTGTTTTGTTTTAATGAGAGTTGAACTCCCTCAGGTCCCATAGAGGTAGTAGTTATCAATGTCAAAGTCCTGGTATGATGGTTAAAGTTATGATCAAAATTAAAGAAAAAATGTAAACTATGAGAGAGGACATGCATTTTGCAGGTGCACATAAGCTGGATTCCTCAATGGTAGGAATGTTTCTGAAGAGCAAAAGCTGGCTCATGCTATGTGGAAAATGTATGCTGTTCTTTAAACAGAGACAAGGGTAAATGATCAAGTAGCCTTATATATTTTTGCATAGTTACATTACAGAAAAAAATTGGAAGCTAGGATTAATCCAAGGCAGTGTTTAGAAAAAAAAAGCATCTGAATTTTAGTAGATAAGAAGGGTCTGCTCATTCCCTCTAGCTGCCTGGTCCCAGCCCCTGTGAGGTGATAACACAGTACTGCTGCCTGTCAGCTACTGTAAAGAGCTATAGGAGTCCAGAGAAGACTTGCTTGTAAAAATTTGGTTCTGTATATCAAATCTTTCTTAGTTTAAAACCCTATTCATTCTATTCTATACTACCTAAAAATAATTGGAGTTAATTAGTACATCCATCCAAAATACCAAGGAGTTTCCTCCAAAACTCCCTCAAAGTACTTTCAAATAGATAAAATTGGTCAATGGGAAAGGTGGGTAGACAATAGATTATATATTACCAAGGATATGATTGGCTTTAGTGGTTCAAAGGACTGATTTGTACTCTTTGAGAACATGCATCTGGGAACTGCCAACTTAAATCCCTTTTCATTTGAAGTCACAGATCTATGGAGTTAATTAAAACATTTCAGAATCTGTCCTGCCTTGATGAAGAAAAGTTGAAATGTGATTGGAACTGTCTTACTTAAGCAATATCCTTTGGAATTATTTCTAGATAATTGGAAATGACATGGGAATATAATTTTTGAAATTAATTTGAAACATGATAGAGTTTAAAATTTTCTTTCATGGTTATAGAATCAAAAATGAAAAATTTTATGCTTGCATTAATTTTTATGGCCTTTGTCACAAAATAAAAAAATAAGTACCACATACTTTGCACCATTTTATTTTTACTTTTTCCTTTGGCTTTATGGTATGTGTTATGAAATAATAAAAAAACTTTCTTAAAAAAGTACTACAACTTTTTCAATGAGTTTTCCATGTATTTAGTACATTATAAATTAGTATCTTTCTTTATTTTAAGTGATTTGTGTAGAATAAGATGTTATAACATATGAACATAGTGAATAACTCATGGTAGAAAAAGGCAAATAGGTCACTGAAAAATAAATCAATTTTCATTTTTCCTTTTTTAGAAAACATGGTTTGGAACATTTAAGAATAGATCATTTTACAATGTGTATATGAAACCAGGTTGACATCTAGATGAGTCAAAGGGTAATACCATACCTTATGTGTCATAAAGTTCAACAATCACTAATCTGAAGGTTAGAAGTCACAATTATAGTAACTATTTGAAATAGTTTCAAACAACACTCTTGAAGAAGGTTGTGACATAACCTTTACAAAAGTAATGAGACAGTTGAATATAAATATATAACTTGAAATTTCCTGAGTTGCAATTTTTTTCTTGCTAATGCAGAGATTTTTGAATCTACTGAGACCTGCCCTGAATTTCCCCACATAACTCCTTGGGGAGTCACCAGATTAGTTCATTTCTCCTGAGAAACCAATTCAGTCACTGAGCTCAGGTATGGATTCTGCCATTTCTGTCATCCTTGGTACTCTCTGCAGTGCCTGATAGCTCAGGTGCCTGCTGCTTCTTAAGATGCCTGAATAAGCCCCCAGAGGACCACTCCCTTGAGTAAACTGAATTGGCTCTATCAGCTCACCCCTGAACAGGAGACAGGAAGTGGGTTGCTAACACAAGGTCATTGGAAGCCTAGAGCTTTGGTGGCTTCTCCTGTACCTTCCTCATCCTTGTCTGATCATGATTTCTAATATGGCTTCTTTTCACAGAACATGGGTGATCTAAGGTGAAGAGCAGACAAATCATGTGGTTTTTATTCTTTTAGTACCAAAAGCACTATAGAGAAGTCCTGCTTGTCTATTTCCTATCTTTGTATTTTTCAGCAAATTTGCCTCTTCATTTCCATGTTCAAAGTGTAAATAGGAATAATAATAACAGTAATTACCACATACAGATCTTATAAGGACAGAGTTCAAAATGTAAAGAACTTAAAACAGTACTTGCCTTATCACAATTCCTTAGTAGTGTTGCCTACTATAGCCAGTCTATACCAGTTTATTTAGTTCACAGAAAGAATTTCCTATCTGCTAGCAAAACTCTAGAAAACAGTAAAATGGTTTATATTCATGGTTTTCAAATGTAAGCCTTCATTGACATCATACAGATGGCTTGTTGCTGTCAGATTGTGGGACCAGAACTTCGGAGTTCTTTCATGGGTCTGGTATTGTGTGGAAGGGACTTTGTGGTACTGAACATTTTTGTTTTGGGCAAATGCTGATGTTGCTGATCACAATAATATCTTAAGGTTCTTGCCTGCAGCTAAGAAGACCCAAGAGTACAGGGAGGCCATAGGAGGAAGGTTGTCAGTGGGTTTCAGCCAGCTGTGCCAGAATTTGGGTCAAGTCTTCTGTTACACAGTGGGACTGTAGGGCATATTTGCAGAGGCCACATGAGCCAGGAGAAAGAAATTCAAACTTTAGGTTAAAGATTTGGAATTCTAATAGCTACCAAAGGCAGCAAGCAGCTGAGGGAGCAGGTTGGATGCATCAGTGCCTGAAATTGAGTGTAGCCCAGAAGATAAAGCCTGACAAGTAACATATTTCTTCCTGCCTCTGTTTTTTCCTCCTCAAACTCTCCCTCCTTGCCTCAAAATGTTGCATCTGACAATTAAATGTAATGTTTTCTACCTTTCCTGAAGTTGATGTCATGTTACTAATGATGTCTTAAAATTGTTCTTATCTTAAAATCAGAGAAATCATCAAGAAAAATTCTCAGGATAAATTTAATCCTCTAGTCTTGATTTCACATCCCCAATTTTTAAAAAAATTCCCTTTATTTTTGTCTTTCTCTTTAACTTGACTGACACTTGTTTGTGCTTTAGGAAATATTGCTATTTAAAAGAAAATTTTCTTCAGTTTATGGTAGTAAAGCTCTTGAACAGATATAAGGTTGAGTTGTCTCTGACATTATTTATTTGATGCCATATAAACTCATAAAAGTGGTAAGATAAAGAAAGTTTGTACAACTGTGGAAAAATTTCTTAAAGCTGCACCATGAAGCAGAAATATCACCATGTCTTTCCATATCAACATTAATGTTGCAAAGTTGAAGAGAATAAAAGCTTTTTGAGATTTCCAAATTTAACAAATATGGGAGGCAGAGAGGAAATATGTTTATGTCACTCCACTTGCCATTTTTACAAATGACCTCATGCATAAAAAATGCTTTTAGATCAAAAGCATATTTACATAGATATATGCATAAACCTGCTGGCAGAAAATATCTTTAATATTAAGAGCTTCAGATGCCTACTTTGGTTGGTAGAAGGCCCATTTGCTCATCTTTTCTTCTTTTCAATATCAGACCCATCTAAAGTAACAGAAGCACAAATATACCAAAGAAAACAACTCAAGGCTTGAAACTATTTATTTACTCTTTTCTTTTATGTGTGTGCAGTAAATAATATTTACAGTTCTTGTGTAGACTTGATACATGCACATAGCACATGTTAATTCCTTCTCATTCCCTTTCCCTCCCCTTTATCCCTACTTCTTCCTTTTCTTGCTCCACTTCCCATTTGAGAAAGATCTATCTCCTTACTCCTTATTATCTATCTTTTATTTTGTTCCTTATTTATAATTTAGATTTCTCATGTAAAGGAAGCAATGTGATATTTAAGCTTTTTGCATGATTCATTTCATTTTACAAAATGATCTCAATGTGCATCGATTTGCTTACAAATGACTCAAGTTTATACTTCTGTATGGCAGAGTGATAGTCCCTTGTGTGTAACTATCACAATTTTTTTTATCCAATCCTCTGTTTTTGGACATATAGGCTGCTTCTAAGATTTAGTTTTTGTAAGCTGTGCTGCTATAAATATGAATAACATGATGCCTTTAAGTCTTTTGGGAAGGTACAGTATTTAGAAGGGGAAGAGCTGAGGCAAATGGAATTTAATTTTATGACATTAATGTAGCAAAATGGTTACTTGAGTGAGGCATAGTAAACTAATAACTTTTGGAATTAAGAATATGTCATAGTATCTATCTATTATATTGGTATGGTTTTTCCTGTTTCTAAACTACTTCCTGAGATTTCACAGTGGTATTTTGCAAGTTGTATAGCATGTGGGAATAACTCTTTCTGTTCTTACTGTTTCAGAGAAGTGGGGGAAAAAATCAAGATCCAAAGTTCTTTTCCAGATCTGTCACTTGATCATTTATGATTTTTGCTCAGCTGCTATTATAAGAGATAGATCTTATTTCAGCAACTTGAAAGTATTTTTCTCTTTTAGTAATAAATCTGAAAAAGGCAATTATTGGTGTTGGTTTACTGGCTAAAGAGTGCCCTGGCCAAAGTCTCTGCAGTTCTTTGGGTCTTTTCCTTACGGTTAAGATAGCTGATGGAAAATCAATCACATGTACTTTCTCTTGAACAAGAAAGGAGGTAAGAGAGGCAAAAGAGCTTTCTAGTTGCTCCGCTAAGAACTTTTCCTTTTATTTAATGTCATCATGATTATAAAGGAGGTTGGGCATTGCCTTTTTTTAAACGGGATACACAATCCAGTTATGGTTATGCTAATGAGTAAATTGGCAGACACTCTGCCATGTTGAAGGAATTTTGACAGGGTTTGGATACTTGTAATTCTTTATGTTCTGATTGAAATCTCTTCTCCTGCACAGTATACCTCAGTACCTTCAATTCAGGTCTCTCTGTTTTTGTTCATATTATCCATTGTTTTCGACTGAGTTGTTCTAGAGGCAGACTTGAGACCAAAAGTTCTGAAGGCAAGTAGTTGTGCTGAAGGCTCACTGAGGGAGTAAGGAGTGCAGCAGAGAAACAAAGGCAGCTAAGTAATAGAGGTCCTGTGATCAAGCCAGATGCTACTATGGGTAATTGGAGTTTAATTGTGTGAGATATGACTTAGGGTCATCTTATCAAAAACAAAGGAGGTGAGTCATTTGTGTGCTCACCAGTGAAGGCACCTACTGGTGGAACACTGTTTCCTGCACTGTTCAATGCTTGGCCTTTCATATCTGTGAGAATCTTCAAGCAGAGACTGAGGTTCTAGAAGTTGGAACTCACTGAGGAGCACCCAAGAGGTATATGTAGGAACCTGGATCTGCTCCACTGATTTCAGCTGTAAATGCCTGTTTCTTATTTCTGCTGGATTGAGGAACATCCAGTGATTTCCATGACTCTATGAAAGGAGCAGAAGTTGCTTCCTTGATATATTCATTTTCTACTGCTTCATGACAAATGGCCATGAGCTTAGTAGCTTAAAACAAGAATCATTTATTAGCTTATGTGCTAGTGACTGAGAAGATTGAGTTGGCACAGTTAAGATCTGTGCTCAGGATACCAAAAGGCAAAGGCTGAAATCAAAGCATCCAGGTTGTCTTCCCTGGAAGCTGTGGGGAAAAAAAATCTGTCAGAGCCTTATTCAAATTTGTTGGCAGACTTCAGTTCCTTGTGCTTATAGGACTGAATTGCTCTCAGTTTCCAGAAGCTCTTGTATGTACACCCTTCCATCTCCAAATCATCCAAAACATGCTGCATCCTTCTCATGTTTAAATACCTCTGAATTCCTCTTCTTCTTACCAGTCAGCAATGGATGTCAGTGTTGCAGGACTTGAATGATTAGGGCTGACCCATCCAGATAGTCTCCTTATCTGAGCTAGCCATATAATATAACAGTCAGGGGAGTGACAGCACATCATCATATTTATAGGTTCTAGGGCATAGGATATAGAATTCTGGGCAAGGAAAATTTTTTTAGAATTCTACCTAGCACATCAATAAAAGTTCTTTTTCTGTAAAATTCCCTTTCAAACTTTCTTTGCTCACTTTGCCATCCCACCGCAAATATAATTAATACTTTTGTCTTTAAGTTTTCATTGAACTCTGTTCTTTTATGAGAGCATATTGAATTCATTATTTCACTAATTATAATTCTGAAAGACAGGATTTGAAGTCATGCAGTGAGGGTTCAAACATAATCTTGAGCTCTAAGACTTAGAGCTAATTGCTAACCTCTCCAAATTTGTTTTCCCTTGCTGGGTGACTATGAAATTTAAAGGCGATAACATATTTACACTACTTGATACAGCTTTTGAAACACCATATGCAGGCAGTCCTTAAATGGTAGCTTTTCTTATTTTGTATGCTTATTTGTTTGATTGTTCTTCATTATAAACCCATGGGCAGAATGGATTATATTTCATGAGTTCAGCACAGTCTCTATATCATTTTGTGAATTTTAGTATTTGCTGAATGAATGAATACATTACCTTCTTGCCTATTTTCTTACCTAACAAATCAGAATATGATTGTATTTTATCTAATATCCAAGCTAGCTGTTAAATCTATGGAGATATTGGTAGGAACATGCTGGCTAAATATACCTAAGGCAGACAGTGAATTTGCTATACTCAATTGCTGATAAAGGGCAAGGGCAGAACAAGGTCCATATAAAGTTAGAGGACAGCAAAACAATTGGGCTTATTCATGATTTTCATGCATCCATTAATTTTAGTGACATTTCAATCTGTGAGGAGTTAGTTTTAAGAACCAGTTTGCTATAACTTTATATATTTTTTAAAGCAAGATTATGGAGATCAATCCACATGGTGTCAAAATATATGTATGTTTCATTGATTAAAGCCCATCAGAGGATAAGATGCAAAAGAGGGCATGACCAAGAGCGAAGCTTATCTGTGAGAAGAACATAGGCATTGAATAAGAAACAAAGAAGACAATTTAGGGCCCTCATTTAATGTTAATGGAGACTAGGGATTGTACATTAGAATTTGACATAGAGGTTGACTGGTTGGAGAGCCTTTTGTTTTAAAGGAACTTAAACAAAGACACCAATAGTTGGGAAAATAGTTACTACATAAATCAGAATCCCTAAGCCTAATTGATTCTTTTAGGTAGACTCTTGGATGAATTTAATCAGACACACTATCAAGTAAATTCATTTTAATAAATTACTTCCAGCATTTATGAAGTTCTCTATGAATTGGTATTGTTATCAATATTAGGACATTATTAAATAGACTTCAGTTAAGACTAAATTATGGAAACAATTATATGTGTTAGTTTAATCCAGGACCATCTTATTTGAAACTATTGTCATTAAGTTATTCCCTGTCAAAATATTTTCCCAGTTTTCAGTGATGAGCTTCACAGTCAGCCTGGAAGATTCAACCACTATTTTAGCATTTTCTGGGCAGCAGCACAGACATATACTCACCACAGTGCTTCAGTCTTCAGTGATTTGTGTGATTATTTTGAAACAAAAATTCTGAAAAGCCTTGTCAAATTTTAACGCAGTGCTGAGTTTCTTTCTCTCAGGAGGGACTTAGATATTCATGTCATAGACTACCAGAGGGACATGCAATATATTTGGTTCTGCAAAGCATATCATTTTGAGCACAATAATAAGGAAATATATTTCAGAATTAAAAGCACTCAACTACTCAGGGACACTATATTTACTATTTTAAGTGAACAATTTTTTTTAAAACCCAAAGGATAAATATTATTTTTCTAGAGAGAAGCTTAGTGGAGAGTAAATATTGGTTTCCTCATACAGGATAAGAATAGAGTTTTAATGGGCAAATAATACCTTTCTTTTAGACAAATTTCCTATTTTTGTCACATTAAAGTTTTATTATTCTAACTCTGTTTGGGATTTTCAGCCATTTAGAGTTAATGTTTCATGCTTTTGTTAAGTGATGTTTCCCTATTCACTAATAAATAGGGACTAACCCATCCAACACAGTTAAGACAATTATTTCTTTCTTCAGTGTATTTATTCTATATTCAGTCATTGAATCAGAATTTGTTTTCCAAGTTAAAGTATTGTCAAAGGTGTGAGTCTAATTTATTTTGAGATGAGATGTTACAGAAGGGGAGAAAATTTGTACCAGAAAATTATCATTCACTGATTCTGAGATCAGCAGATTGCATTTTATAGGTAGAGGCACAACATTACCAATTATGCAAATCTCATATTCAGTTTTTAAATTTTTAGCTCATTAATTTCATCCTCCAATATATTCTCAAAATACATCAGTCTTACAAGCCTGCATCACTCTGCATTTAATTATATTTTTGTATCATTTTAAAGGTGTAGTGTTGGTTTGTGTGTGCTTTAATGTTGATGATTACATATTATCTACAACTGTGTGGCAGTGTAAGTTTCATTACATTTCAATCAACAGTATTATTGAGCCCTATCCACATTGCTGTGGGTTACTTCTGACTGCCAGTTTTCTATTGTGCATGTATACATACATTCTCTGCTTTACTCTAGACACTTGTCTTTCTTTCAACTCTCTTTTACAAATAATGCTGCAATAATCATTCTCATCCATGGATGGACCTGTACATTAATCAAAGAATAGTCAACATAAAAATTCTTCAATCTCAAGTTCAGTCTGTCCAATTTTTCATTTGAGTTGCTCAGAGTAAATTCATTTTTTTCATTGTTGATTTGTTTGTCCTTCTTAATCCATCAGGATGGTTTAGTTCTCAGCCTCAGCCTGCATGCTCCCCATTCAAATCCCCATTTGAAGGTCTTGAAAATGTCTGTTTAATCCCCATTCAAATTAGAGATTCTTTGGTTACTTGCAGATCTTATATTGGACTTACAATCCCTCTGATAATGGGCATCACTGAGCCTGTGAGCACAGGTCTCAGATCTTGTTTGGAAAGCTGTTTTTGATTATTTCTGTGTATTGAGGGTGCAGACATCCTTAGACAGCTGTCTTAATTTATATCTTCTAGCTGCCTTTAGAAAGAAGGGTGACTATCTCCAGTCCTGGTTTTCAGCTGTGAGCTGCTTCAGTAATTTGGTTTCCTCCAGTAATTTGGCTCTTCCTGGGTCCTTATCAGCCTTCATTGATAGCATCTCTATCAGAAGCTCACTGTTATGAAATTTTAAACCTTTTTTCCCTCATCTAATTCAGCTTCTCTCAAGTATTTGATATACCATTAAAAAAATGCACATATTGCTTTCCCTTTAAGCTCTGGTTCTTCAAGGTTTTTGTTTTATATTAGAACAATGTTGCTGTAATTTATTTTAGTTGCATCAGTGGCAATGAAAGTATATCATAATAGATAAAGTGGCACATTTAAATTTCTATAACAGCAAGTTTTTAAAAAATTTTATTTAAAGAGAGAAAAAAAGCAAAACAGAAAAAAGGGTAGAAACAACACAGAAGTTCAAAAAAATAAACAGTAAGAAATCACTAGTTGATAATTTACATATTGTCTTCTTAGACATAATTGTTCAAGTTACAAAATTAAAGCATACAGTGGACATTCAAATAGTGAGGCTGCAAGCACTTCTGTTCAATGATCCAACAAAAACTTAGCAACATGGTTATCAATCCTACACACTTAATATACATGCAGTTATATCCTTTAGAGCACTTTCTTTTCCTCCTTTTGCTTTTTATGTCCATTATCTGTTTAGTTATATCATGTTCCAGCTTGCTCAGTATCTTACTGATCTGTTTTGTTGTTATTTACTTTACTTTATTTTATTTTTTTAATTTTGAAGGTAGTAAAATACAGCTGAACAAGATGGAACAAAGCCATTTGAGACAGTGTAGTGACACTGGTATAGAACTTCACAGCAGATTACTGGAAAACGGTAATAGGTACAATACTATATCTCGTTTTCTTCACAATAGTTGTTCTTTCAATCATAGCAAAATCAAAGGATATACTGAACTTTTTAAAACAGAATATTGAATAGAGCAATACCATTAATCAGAACAGAGCAAAAACAGTGATAAAAATATTTTCCTTCAAAGAGATGGTAGAAGGAAATCCCCCTATTTGCTATATTGTGTATAGTCAAACTTGCAAGAGATGCTCAGATCTCTGGCTTCCACTTGTTAATGGGGAGGGGAGGGGGTTGATGGATGTTTGCTTCTTAGCCTACCTGGTAGGCTCACAGCCGTGTACCAGAACAGCAAGCTGACTGCTTGTTTTCCCAGTGACCCAAGACATAACATGGCATAGATCCCAGGAGACACCGATGGTTCTTGCCCTGGAGCGGCCACAGCTTGCCAGGCCACAGCCACTTACCAGAGCGGTGAGCTGGCTGCTTGCTTCAAGGTTTTTTTTTAACAGTTGATTTTTTAAAAAATTCTTGTTTCTATGACCTCAAGTTCATAACTGTGTTGAAGGTCTTGAAAATGTCTGTTTAATTTATAAGCTTTGCTACTGTAAAATATGATCTCTATTCCTTACAAAAGCCAGAAAGCAACAGTTCGTCTTTCAGGCATTCTAGTGTCAAATCTGTCCAGTAGTTTAGACTGACAAAATGTAGCTTGAAATTCTAGTTCACTTTTTTGAATTTGGAAAGTAAAAAAGAGTAGGAAGTGAACAGTATCAAAATATGTGCATGTATGACTCTGCCAAGATGAAACCCATTAATTTGCATAACTACTAAATAGAATCAAAAGGAAAGAATGATCATGTACATACATCAATTTTTAAATTGAGGAAGCATCCTTCCTATAGTAATGTTGTCCATCATGATATATTGGATCTGATTCCTCAAATCACACTGATCAGCAAATTCCCAGAATCTCCTCTCTGATTCTTCAAGCAGTAAGCTATTTCCTTCCCTAAGGAAAAGAACTGACGAGAGGCTGTTTTCCCATCTTTCCAGGAAAAGCTTTTATTAGTTAGTTACAAATATCTACCATTTTTCTTTTTTTTCCTCTAAGATTTAAACTATATGTTTCTCAATCTTTGGAAGCATTTTTGAAGCAAGGGAGGGTAGGGGTTTCAGTAATGAAATATAAAAGTGTGGTATTTGATATTTTAAAGTTGTTTGGATCTAAAACACCTTTGACTGCTTTTTAAAAATTTTAGGTTCAGGATTAATATTTATTCCAGCATATGTTAGTGTATTTGTGATGGTTAATCTTGATTGTCAACTTGATTGGATTGATAGGAAATTAGTAAAGCACACTTTACCTGTGCCTGGTGTATCTGTGAGGGTGTTTCCAGAGACAGTTGCCATGTGAGTCAGTTAACTGAATCAGGAGAGACTTATCCCGAATGCAGGCAGCTCTGTCCCAGTGATCTGGATGGAACAAAAGCAGAAGGGAAAAACCAGCCAGTGAGTGCAAGATTGATTATACTTGAGCGAGCATATCTTTTGTTGCTGACCTCAGACTTTAGCTTCTTCAGGCCTTAGGTAGAACTCTCCAGTGAGCTTTTAGGCCTTCAGCCTAAGACTGGGACTTCTTTGGTCTCTCTTGTTCTGAGGCTTCAAGTTTCATGGACTAAACAGCTAAACTTCTCTGGCTATACACGGTGCAGGCATTGTGGGATTATGTGGTTCCAGAGCCTGTAAACTTATCTAAGAAATCTTTCATAATTATATATTGGAAATTTTTTCTGGATAATGCAGCATTTAAAAAAACCTTTCTAATAGCAATTCTCAATTCTAAGTATAATTTGTTGAATTTTAACAAATGTTTGGGATCATGTAACCACTACCATAATCAGCTATGGAATATTACCTGAAAAATATCTCTTGTGCCTCTTGGATCCAATATTGTACTTTGATCCTGTGACAACCACTGATTTTCTTATCACTAAAGTTTTACCTTTTGTAGAATTTCATGCAAATGGAATTGTAACATTATACAATTATGATAATGAATTTTTCCCTTTGCTCTATAGTATCTCAATCCTGGAAACATTCCTTTTCACACATCTGCTTTGATATAAATTAGCCATTCTACCTTTTTATGTTAGTAAATCATGGTAGATATTTTTCTAACCTTTATTTACATATAAATGACAAATAATATAAACATATTTAATATCTATAACTTTATATTTTATATATGTATACATTATGAAATGATAAACAAATTAAGATATATTACCTCATATAGATCCTTCCTCCCACCTTCTCTTCTTTCCTTTCCTTTTTTCTTCCCTTTCCCTTCTTTTTTCTCCTTCTCTCCCTGACTTTCTCCTCCCTCCCTCCCTTTTTTAATCCCTTTCTTGCTTTTTAAATTTTTCTTTCCCCTCCCCTCCTCTCTTCTCTTCTCTTCTCTTCTCTTCTCTTCTCTTCTCTTCTCTTCTCTTCTCTTCTCTTCTCTTCTC